>BCLH01003522.1:0-27818 GCA_001602315.1 Zoysia pacifica
GGTTAACTGGTAATAGTAATTTCTTGATCAATACAAGCTGCTACAGCAAGAGTTCGTATACTTTTGAGTTCAACTCAGAACTATCAGCATTCAGCACGCTTTGAATCTTTAAAAATATTGAACAACTTTTGCCCAAGGACAGACCTACAACATTGATCTGTTAACTGGCTGCTACAGCATCCCTTCTTAAAATTGGTCTGAGAAAAGCTAAGGCGTTGTTGGTCAAACCAAATTAAATTTTATGGAATCAAGGGAGCTTTAATTATCTAATATGTTGATCAAACAATAGGTAGCAATTCAAATTGTTACAGCTAAAGGTCATACACTTCCATGTCCAGCATTGAACTATCATTGCCCTCTGGAAATCTGCGAACACTGAATATTTTTTCCCCGAAGACTAACATTTATCTTAACCAGCTGCTATATAAATGTTCCATGAAAATTGACTTTGAGAAACTAAAATGGTCAACAAGGAAAATTGGGCTATTACCGCTCACTTTGGGTACCAAAAATTTCAGTTTATGTAACATGCTATTATTAATTTTACCCTGAAAGATAATATATCCATCAAATAAAGCATGGGCTTCCATTCATATAAATACAGTGACATAATGAGGAAAGCTAAGAAAACTTACATCACTATTTAGTGCAGAAGTTGCTGTTAAACGATCAGCTGGATCAATGGAAAGTAGTGTTTCAATAAGTCGAAGTGCTGACTGAGGGAAATCTTTGAATGTATCCGCTATTCGCCTTTTATATGGTTGTTGAGGCTTAAATATGGTTGCGTGAGGCAACTTCGATTTTTTCCAATATTCTTCTGTGGGAGAGCCGCATAACTTAAAAATTTTATGAAGCTGTTCCACCTAAAATATGCAGATACAATGTCAGAAGTAATGATCAGAAAAGCCATGGATGAAAATAATTTTTTCGCTGAACATAGGTCCATTACTAAACTGTCTTAACAGAAAAATAACATTTCAAAACATCTCATAATTTTATTGGTTTGAACAGCAGTTATGCAGCTGAGCCCTGAAGAAAGCCGTGAGATTCAGATATTTTACAAGTAATAAAGGTGGCAAGTGACACCAAGTATCAATTTCAAAGCAGACAAAAATTTTCACTGATTGATAAGTACATGTATTCTCTTTCAGCGATTAATACTATCAAGTTCATTAGAAAGATTATCTTGCAACAGACCCACTTGGATGAGTTAAATTACTGCAAAAATTCAGTTAAAATGACCATCTACAAGACCATGACTAAGCTAAGTAACAGCAACGGAGTTAAGCAGAAAGGCATGGGGTGAGTTTAAACATGTAATAAAAGTGAATAAGGATAACTTTCAGAGTACATTAAAGTTTCAGAAATTGATATGTTTCAGATGAATTTATAGGCTTCCCAGGATACAAACAGTATCATTAGCAGGGTTACAGCTAACAGAATCGACTGAGATTCCCCTAGTAGTGAGAAGGTGACAGCCATATTAAAACTAATCTCTAATAATGCGGGCTGGGTAGCCAGGGTTTTAAAATACAATAAAGGGCAACTGTCAAGCGTCCTCCAGCTAACCTCAGTCCGTCCAGGCATAACTGGCTTTCCAGCCAGCAGCTCAGCAAGTATACATCCAGCACTCCACAGGTCGATACCAACTCCATAATCTGTGGCACCCAACAGTAACTCTGGTGGCCGGTACCACAGTGTCACCACTCTACTCGTCATTGGCTGTTTATGGTTGGGGTCAAAGAACGAGGCCAGTCCAAAATCCGCAATCTTGAGCACACCATTGTTATCTAAGAGCAGATTCGACCCTTTGATGTCGCGGTGAAGCACCCCCCGGTTGTGGCAGTGTTCCAGCCCTGAAAGCAACTGACGCACATAGCACTTGACCTGCACATATGAACATCCCAATCAGCCTTTGTTAGACGCTGATACAGACAATTGGGCGCGACGCTATCTCAGCAAAACGGGATCTTGACCTGGGGCAGCGTGAACTTGATGTCAGGGCTAGCTGCGAGGCCAGCTAGGTCGTGGACCATGTAGTCGAAGACAAGGTAGAGGCTGCAGGACATGCGCGAGGTGACCAGCCCGTCGAGCTTGACGACGTTGGGGTGGTCGAGGCGTCGCAGTATGAGGATCTCGCGGGCCATGAAGCGCACGCTCTCAGGCTCGAGGTTGTCGAAGCGCACCTTCTTCAGCGCCACGATCTTGCCGCTGATCGAGTCCCGCGCCTTGTACACATTGCTGTACGTGCCTTGGCCGATCTGAGAGAGAGAATGGGTAAAAAAGGTTCAATTTTTCGCCTCGGCGCACGCGCGGCATGGATCACGAAGCGGGGGTGGGGGACCGAGGAGCGGGGGGAGGAAGGTGCGCACCTTATCGATCTTCTCGAAAGAGTCGGCCCGGCGCGGGGTCCAGCCGTCGATGGCCTCGCCAGCAACGGCGGAGAGCCAGGCGGGCCAGCCAGCAGCGACCTGCTCCCCGCGCGCCTTGTTGGCGAAGCTGCTCCCGAGGCGGACCTCGGCGTGCGCCGCCGCGGCGGCAGCCGAGCGCGACGACCGCGACCGCCGCTCCCTCTTGACCTGCGCCGGTTTCTCGGGCTTCTCGGCCGCCTGCTCCGGCCCCGCCTCTGTGAGCGCGACAGAGGAAGCGACCCCCTCCTGCTGCGGCTGAGAAACAGCCGCAGCAGTGGGAGGCTGGTCCTGGCGGCGTGAGGTGGAGACCGCGGCGGGGCTGGAGGTGGCGGGGCGGCCGTGCACGCAGCCCATGGCGGGTAGACGTCACCGGCGGCGGGGCATGGATGGGGCGCGGGGAGAAGGAGGTGTCGCCAGAGAAGGCCGCGATCCGGAGGCGGCGGCGCGTGGGGAGGGTGGGAGGTGGAGGTGGGGGTGAGTAAAGTAAAGGGAGCTCTACGACTGCCTGCGAGCGAGGGAGAGGGGCACGGCTCGCACGGAAGAGGCTGGTGGCAGCAAGCCGGAGGGCAACGGGAACGCTTTGACTCTGACGGCTCCGCACCTCCACCTAGGCAGGGAGTACATGAAAGACTGAACGTTTTCACATCACGAGTGTGAAAAATTACAGGGGGATAAAAAAAATCTGAAAATGCAGTTTGCATTTTTTATGTATCCTTATTTTATTTTAGATTTTTATTGTCATGTTGAAGAGGTAAAATTTTAGGTATGCTAACAAAAGAAGGGGTCCCTGTATGAAACAATATCATAATTAAAACGATTATTGAATCCATGCTTCTCCCTCCTCTTCGAGTGATGTTTTTCTTTTTCATCTTAAGTAATGATTTGTTCTATTGCTTTTGTATATGCCTCTTGGGTTCATGAGATACTTTTCTCTTTATCCTCGGGATGTGACCACAGTCAATCCTAAAAAGAATAAAGTTAAGGGCAAAGGAGGGGGGCCCTTGATATTATACCTTTGTGGATCCTTGGGGTTTTGTCTCTCTATGATGCAGGGGAAGGGGACAAAAGGGAATGAGCAGGGTTACGTACTTTAAGCACATGCTTCCTTTCTAGTAACATAAATCGGCGGGATAAATGTCTTTGTCACGTAAATTATTTTCATATGCCATGTAAGTACTTTGTTGCCATTATTCGTCTTCAATGGTGCAAGTACTCAAACACAATGTAAATCCGCGTTAACACGCAACGATCGTTTTCGCGTATACTTGAAAATTTTAGCTAGTGGTCATTTTAAAATAATGGTCCAAAAGACTACTGTGTGAATTGGCTTGACAACTAGTAAGTCCGGTCAATTGGCTATTGCCCCTATTGCGCAAAGGTTCCAAGAGAAAAAAGACGAGCAGAAGAAGGTGACAAGAAGTTTACATCTCTCTCTCTCTCTCTCTCTCTCTCTCTCTCTCTCTCGGGTACTGGTGAATCCCCATGAAAATTATCAGAGGTCGGAGATGCCCTAGAAAAGAAGAACATGTCTGGACTGCCTCACCGGTAGCTGGGATTGCCCCGGCATTGGAGCACGGATCCACCTTAAAAACGGCGGAGGACAGCAACAAATTGCTGCTCTACCAACACTGCAATCATCCTCTACCCGAGCGTACAAGGATGGGATGTTCGTTCCCTTCCAAACAGAGCAACTGCCAAGGAGTGAACCACGACTGAACTGAAACTGCAGCACAGTTGCTGACAAGCTGGGTTTCCCGCACATCCTCCTACATGCCATCCAATCTCTACTGACTCTGCACCCTCCATTCGTTCGGTCCATCAGTGAAACTTCTGACCTCTTCAAAAGGCCGTCCTGATCATAGATTCATAGTAGATCCTCTCAGTTGACTTGCACCTTTTCCTGTACTAGAATTTCAGCTCCTCCTTTCAGGCCAACCACTTCAACGAAAGGGATCTGTCAGGCTAACTGTTCTTGGTCACATTGATGCATCCAGCAGCACCGCTCCTTCAGGTTAAGTAATGGTTAGTTGCACCATTGCGTCATGGATTAGTTGCTGTGCTTGCTTACATGTCTGAGACGGCAATAGACTACTACTAATATATCCGCCATGCTTCATGTTGCCTTTTGACTTGTTATTAGGGTGCAGTGGCATTTTCAGATAGTAGGCATGGTACTCACCTTAGAAATAAAGTCCTCACAAGCTTCGAAGAAGCAAATTAAATCAACATTTCCCTTTTTCATTCTTTCATTTATCGATCGATCTTACAGTACCATCTGTTTCTCACATATCTGTCAGTGGGCACTCGGACACCGAATGGATCAAATTGTGATCACTGTCCAAAAAACATAAATTGCCAAGCATGCAGCAGATTCATTAGCAGATAAGTACAGATTCCGTGGCCTTCAAGCATACTTCACCACAAAAGTGAATCCTCCAGCCATTATAGATGTGAGGAACATAAGGTTCAACATTTCCGATACATCCAAACATTGAAGAAGCGGAGTCATTGTGTGCCTAACCTAACATGATGTTTCCGTTACAGAACAGCAAGTCTCAAACCAACACTACCAAAAATTTTGAGATGATAAAACAGCACAACAGCCTCGGCCGTTGTTTCAGCCCACTCACTCTTCAGCACGCTTTTTCTTCTTCTTCTTGTCTTTCTTACTTGACTCGTCAGTTTCCATCGGAGCATCCTGGTCTTTGTTTTTCTTCTTTTTCTTCTTCTCACTAACTGCATCATCAGCTGCGGGAGCTTCCTCAGCCTCCTTGTTCTTTTTCTTCTTCTTTTTCTCACCGCCATTAGCATCAACTGCTGGAGACTCCTCAACATCCTTGGATTTCTTCTTTTTCTTTGACTTCTGGTTCTCCTGCTCCACGTTCTCTTCAGTTGCCTCGTCTGCCGGTTTGGCTGTTGGTGCAGCCTCTACCTCCTCATGCTTCCTCTTCTTTGAGGCCACTTCAGACTTCTTTGGCGTTGTGTCGGGGAGAATTAAATCTGCGCTTGGATTGTAAGTCTGACAAAGGAAGCACAGATCAGGATAAATGCTTTGAACTCGAATGTTAAAAGGAAATGGAAAGGCAACTGAGGAAATATAAATGTGTCAACTTTACATAGCCTACTTGAATTTTTTTTTTCAACTTTACACACCCTGTTTGAACTCGAATGTTAACCAAATTATGTTAGCTCTGTCAAGATTTTTGAACCTAAAGCAAGCAAAACTATTTGTTTTAATTATTTTAGTTGTCAAAACCTGAAGAAAACAAACCTTTTTTTTTGTGAATTCTAAGGTTTCAGCTACCAAGTAATATTTCAATTAAGTGCTATTTGAAGATACATTCATAGATTAAACAGGCCATGTAACAACTTACTTTGGCAGGTGTAATTATCCCAGCACCCTTCTTACGGTCCTTTTCATATGGTTCTATCTTGGGCTTTCCTTTTGTAGAACCTGCAGATGCCGCAAGTTCTTTTCCCTCCAGGACACGAAGCCGTGTTTCAAGCTGTTCACGGATTCGCAGTGAAGCATATCTAATGGAATATACAGGATCATGATTGATTACATACAATAGTAAATGGTACCTTGACTCGGCTCTCAAGGCCAATTGTGTTGTCTTCACCATCACCAAGAGCATCATATCTTATAGCCAGTGCAGTCTTAGCAGCAAGTGAACGGGAGATCTTCCCTTTGTTCTTTGGAGCAGCTTGGCCTATTAATGATGCATGATAGATGAGGCCATACTTCGGTGTAGAGTGCTTTGTCTTTAGAGCTCTGAACAAGGCCTGCACAGACAAATTAGAAGCTTAGGATCCCTGGTATTTATGGTTGCGTAAAAAAAATATTTGGAAGCTGAGACAATACCACCATAAAACATGTCAATGATCAAATTGCGAAGAACAAGTATAGCCATTATACCTTCTCTGCTCCCAGTATCTGAATTGTGCTGCCAGGCTGCTTTGCCAAATTCATCAAACTACCACCATGCGCAATAAGACGAGCACCAACAAGTTCGCCAACAAGTGCAGTCAAGTTGGGAGCGATAGTATTCATCCTACTTTTTAGGTAGTCGTAGAGCTGGCCTCTGTATTCAGAGAGAGCCAAGACTTGATCACACAGTTCCCTGATATTTAACAGGTCAATATCACTAACTTCTGTGCCCATTGATATCACAGCTGCCTCCTTTAGCTCCGTTTCCACAGTTTCCGGCAAAATCTTAAAAAAAGGTGGGTACACAGTTATGGCAAAACTTCAGGAAAATGCTGAAAAAAGTACAGAAATGCTGACACAACTTACAGCAGAAAAATCAATGTCAACTGCATTAGCCCGATTGCCCATCAACTTCACAGCACTTGCGTACTGGATATTGTCTGCAATAATTTTTGTCAGCTCTGGAAAGTGCCAACCATACCATTCACGGACCCTCATCGCGTAAGTGTTAAGCTCCTTGTCAAGATCATCCAACAATCCGATCGCTTGAATGATCATTGTATCAACCTGTAGAAAATGGGTTAGTAACAAATTTGGTTCATCCTTAGTTCCTTACTTGCATTATTGCATATACAGGGAAGAAAAATAAAAAAAAGACCAACATATTCTAGAAAATGCCAGATCAAATGCTGCAATATAGAGGAATCAAACACAATCAGTGTGACAAAGTAATTCAATGTAGCTGAAGCCTAACCTTTTCAGGGCTGAACTTCAGCTTATACCTAGACAAACTGTGGGACAATCCAAGGCTCATAGGAGCCAGGTCCTGCGCGGCTAATCCAGTCATAAGTTCAGTTAACTGATTCCTCAGCCCTCTCATCAGCTCCATCACAGCACTATTGTGAAGACAGTCAATTTTCTGCAAACATGTCATCTCTATCAGTGACATTATTTACTGCATGAGAAAGAGAAAAAAAAAAGGCCAAGGCGTGCAACAAACCAGCTTTTCTTTGATAGCATTTCCTAGTTTAGAATCAGCAACAGCCAATGTTTCACCATCACAGTGTTTCTGCAGGAACTTGCGCAGGCCCTTGCTAGGCTTGCTATCAATTAGCAAAGTGGCAGCTGAAAGAGCATCTGATGTATTCTCAAATTTGTTGAAAGCCTTAAGCTCAACCACCTAACAAAATTTAAAATTGCCAGTGAGCATTTGGTGAGTGAATTTGCAGAAATAAAGCGTTATAGAATCTAGATAGTGTTCAACAGAATGTGAGACATCATAAAAATTGTCCAAAAGGCCAAAAAAAAAAAAAAACTTCTGAGCATTGATCACTAAGTAGAAACTAGAAAGCCATAGATCATGTACCCTCCTTGCCGACTCCGGTGAGGCGAAATCCTTCCACAGGTCCTACAAAACCCAAAGAAACACGCCGTCAGCCCAAAAGAAAATAAATGAACACATCGAAAACACACACGAACTGAGACATGTAGAGGAAGGCCGAAGGCGACAGAGCGTCCACCCACCTCGACTTTGCTGAGCTTCCCTTCATCCAGAACCTTGAAGAGGGCGAACCCCGCAGGCGTCTCGAAGAGCACCAACATCTCCTCACCTGAATCCCCGCACAAAAAAAGCAAGCAACAAAACACGCGTCAGCCCAACAAGCCGAACGGAGAAAGAATTAGAGCCCCACGGCAACCGGATGCGCCACCAAAGGCGGCGCCTTTTTGGACGCTGCCGGTCGGGCGAGCTGGCTGGCGGGAGGCGGCGGCGGCGCCGGGAGGGTTTTACCTGGTTGGGAGACAGGAGGCGCCGCGCGAGGGAGAAGGGGACGGGAAAGCGGCGAGGGTTTTAGGTCTCCGGTTATATAGACCCATGGGTCATTGCCATTATGTGTTGGGCCATAATTTACATACAGCCCATCAGGCCTCGTCGGCAACATAACCCACAGCCCGCTATTAAAGGAGATTGTGGCCCCCTTCAATATTGGGCTTTAAATGGGTCACAGCATTTACAGATGGATCTACTGATAATCGCGATATAAATTACAGAAAAGCCCATAAATTGTGTCGGCGGGCGTGTGCGTGTCCGACCCTACCGGGTAGCTGACGGCACGAGAATACGAGATCCCACCCAATCAGCGATCTACTCCACCGCCGCTGATGGCACTGCCGTCGAGCGCCTCCTCCCCGGCGCGGCTGCGGGTGCTCACTGCGCCAGCGGCGCTGCTGCTGCTCTCCTCCGCCGCGCTGCTGGTCTTCCTCATCCTCCCCTCATTGTCCCCATCCTCCTCCACCTCCGCCGGCGGCCACCTCTGCGCCTGCTCGCCACCGGCCACCACCCACACCACCACCACCGTCACAACCACCACCACTACCGCTTCCCATCAGCCCGTCACCACGTCCCCCGAAGACGTGTCCTGGCTCAAGGCCCAGCTCGCTGCCAACTCCCTCCACCTCGCCGACGGCGCTGCTGCCTCGCACGACGCCTGGCACCGCCTGCGCAAGGGAATCAACCCCCGCACCCGCGAGCAGCAGCTCTTCGACATTAACAGGTATAAAAAGCATGAGTATCTGTAGTTTCAGATCACCGCATTTGGGTTCTTTGCCAATTTATGATTGACTTGCTGTCTTGCGTTATCTGTTACTACCATCATTTTGTTCCTTTAAATTCATGTAAGGGGATTGTGCGAAATTAACACATTAGTATGGCACCTTCATTTTAGGCACCATGGGATATCTCACTATCCAGATGAAGAGGCAAGCAACCACACCGCGTTGCCTTGCCCTGGTGAGCTCCTTGTTGAAGAGCACCACAGCAACTATGGTGAACCGTGGGCTGGTGGCCGTGACGTTTTCGAGTTCCTTGCTAACGCCTCAGCCCTCACACCCACGGACCACGTTCTTGAAATTGGATGTGGGACCCTCCGTGTTGGTCTGCATTTCATTCGGTTCCTGGAGGCTGGGAGGTTCCATTGCTTGGAGCGAGATGAGCTGTCTCTCATGGCAGCGCTTCGGTACGAGCTTCCAGCGCAGGGGCTTCTGTATAAGAGGCCAATGATTGTAAGAGGGGAGGATATGGACTTCAGCAAGTTTGGGGATACAGTTATGTATGATCTCATTTATGCAAGTGCCGTGTTCCTCCATATTCCAGATAAGCTTGTTTGGACTGGACTTGAGAGGCTTGCTGGGAAGTTGAGGCCGCAGAGAGGCCGAATATTTGTGTCTCATAACATTAAGTTCTGCTCCAGACTGGGTGGTGATGAGTGCACACGGCGGCTTGCGAAATTGGGGCTTGAGTATGTGGGGAAGCACACTAATGATAGTTTGCTATTTAACCACTATGAGATCTGGTTTGAATTCCGAAGGCCAAAAGTTTAGAACTTGATGGTGCAGGAAGATATACTATCTTGGCTTCTAAATTTTGCAGTTGGCCGGTTGAGCAGATTGATTCATGCCTTGTACCGTTGTACACCAATTGGACTTGACTCCTGATTGAGACTGATGTTTGCTCTCAGATTAGTCCAAGCATGTCCACCAATAGTCATGAGTGAGATATCTGGTCTCTGAGTCTTATTTAAGCTACACAGGTGAGTGGTGGTTGAAGGTTTCAGCTGTAATTAGCACCAATTATTGGATTTACTGTAACTTTAGTGATATTTCTTGTAGAAATTTTGTGGCAGCTAATATCAGGCGTGTATACTGCCTAGCTGCGTCCTGTAGTCAAAATAGAATTTTATCACCACGCAGGATTCAGTAATTTCTGACAAGGATAACTCTTGTGCTTATTTGTGCAGTTCATGAAGTCTGTAATGACAAGGAACATACACTTTGTTATGTTATCCTGATAAATAGTTGAAGGCTTATGGTCTGTTTCAACTTCTGGTGTATTCTTATTTATTGTTTAACTATTTCTTGTGCCAGACTTTCTCTCTTGGTGCGGTGACTAAAAGTACACAGCTTTGGATTTATGTTTGAATTTCAAGATTAGGATAGTTTCTGTTACACATCAGTGTGACTAGTTTTGTCCTGCAGGACTCATGTGAGTGCTAGCAATATGTTTTATCAGAATCATCTATGTCTGCACAGCTGATACCAATTTACCTTTCTTGTTGGTAACAAAGATTAATACCCTATGCTCGAGGTACCTTCGTCTCTTCAACTAATCTCAGCCGCTGATTTTTAAAAATTGGTATCGGGTCTACTATTTTTAATATCGGGCTCACTATTTTTGGTACATTTTGTTACCTTTCACTAGATATCTCTCTCTGTTTTTAACTGTTACATATATAATTTTGTTAGATCTAATTAAATGAACGGCGCATTGTACTACTTTCATTTTAAAATATAAATATTTTTAGATTTAGATAAAGTCAAAGTATTCTAATTTTAACTATTAATATTTAGAAAATTATATAATTTTTATAAAAGTTTATTTCATGTTAAATCAAAAAATATAAATTTTATATAATAAAATATTATTAATAATTAAAATGATAAAAGTTTGACTTTTGACTAAACTTATAAATGCCCTTATATTTCGGAACGAATCTCTGGGTCTCTTGAAGAGCCTCGTGCCCTCTTTCAGTGTTAACAGGATTCGACGTCGGGTCATCCGCGCCACAGGATTCGCCGGCCCAACAAGGCAAAGCGCTCGCTCCGCCGCGACGTCCGCGGCTGCCAATGTGCTCGTCGCATGCATGGTCGGCCGTGCGACCACCCCATTTCGGTCTTTTCCTTGTCCAGCACTTCCCTCCTCTGATTCCCGCCATTAAGTACTCGCCAGGGCACGCCAGCGAGAACTACGCCAAATCGACGGGCGCTTCCTGGGTTGATCGCCTTGGAGACCGTGCCGATGATGACGATGCAGAACGCGGCCGCGGCGGCGGCGGTGAGACGCCGGCAGGGACTCCGGGGGCTGGGTGGACGTGCAGTGAACAGGGTCGCATTCGGACTGGCCCGGCGAGGTGGCGTTCGCAGGGACCTGAGGGCCAACGGGATTGGGCGGTTCTTTGGCCATGGCTGCGGCGAGCGCAGCAATAAGAACCACGAGGTAGTCTCAAGTCCAAAGCACGCAATCACCAATTAAGATCGATGTAAGTTTTCGGCCCGGAGATTAACCGGTGCCTGCTCATCATGCAATGTCGTCGATCGATCGATCACGACGTCCAGGTGGACGACACGGCGCCGGCGAGGCTGTTCGTGGGCCTGCCAATCGACACGGTCACTGACGGCGCGACGGTGAACAGCGCGGCGGCCGTCGCCGCCGGGATTCGGGCCGTCAGGCTGCTGGGCGCGGACGGCGTCGAGCTGCCGGTGTTCTGGTCCGTGGCGCAGCCCGAGTCCCCGGACCGGTTCAACTGGGCCGGGTATCAGGCCGTGGCCGGCATGGTCCGCGCCGAGGGCCTCAGTCTCCGCGTGTCGCTCCGCTGCCACGGCTCGCCCGGCGCCGGCGTCCCCACCATCCCGTCCTGGGTCAATGGGGCCGGGGCCGACGACCCTGACATCTTCTTCACCGACCGCTCTGGCGTCCACCACGACTGCCTCTCCTTCGCCATCGACGAACTCCCCGTGATCCACGGCAAGTCCCCGCTCGAGCTCTACGAGGCCTTTTTCCACAGCTTCGCCGGCACGTTCGCGGACTTCCTCGGCTCCACCATCACCGTAAAGCTAAACACGACAGATTTATGTGTGTGCATGTTGCATTTACGCGGCCATAGTATGAATGATCATGCGTGTTGCAGGACGTGACGATTGGGCTGGGCTCGAACGGCGTGCTCCGTTACCCTTCGTACCCGCCGGGGAGCGATGGCACGAGGTTCACCGGAGTCGGTGAGTTCCAATGCTACGACAAGTACATGCTTGCGCGGCTGAGGGAGCACTCTGAGGAGACGGGGCAGGTGATGTGGGGCAAGGCGGCGCCGCACGACGCGCCGCGGTACCACGAGTCGCCGGACTCGTGCGGCTTCTTCCGGGAGAAGGGCGGCTCGTGGGAGAGCCCCTACGGCGACTTCTTCCTTTCGTGGTACGCCGGGCAGCTGGTCGGGCACGGCGACCGCGTCCTCGGGACGGCGAACGCCGTGTTCGGCGACAAGCCGGTGGAGCTGTCGGCCAAGGTGCCGTTCATGCACTGGTGGCACGGCGCGCGGTCGCGGCCGGCGGAGGCGGCGGCCGGGTTCTACAAGAGCAACAAGAAGAACGGGTACAGCCCCGTGGCCAAGATGTTCGCGCGGCACGGGTGCACGATGATCGTGCCTGGCATGGACGTGTGCATGAACAAGCAGCACCACAGCACGGGGTCCAGCCCCGACAAGCTGCTGGTGCAGATCAAGAACGCGTGCCGGCGGTACTGCGTGCCCATCGCTGGCGAGAACGCGTCGCTCGTCATGACGCACACCAGCAGCTTCTCCCGCATCCGGAGCAACATCCTCACCACCGAGCTCATGCGGCCCCGCCACTTCACCTACCAGCGCATGGGCGCCGAGTTCTTCTCGCCGGACCATTTCCCGCAGTTCATGGAGTTCCTGCGCACCGTCGTCTGCGGCGAGTGGGACGAGGATGACGACCGCGAGATGGCCATGTCCAATGCGTGGGAGGCGCGAATCGCTTGAATCATAAATACTTCACGACGTCTATGCCAGGGTCCTACTGGAACAGTGTCGTTGACGTGCACTCGAAATCAGTTCTGCTCGAAGTACTTGTGAAGCTTCACTAGCGTTTAGATGTGAAGAGATGATCCAAGAGGATCAGAGCGAACTGAATATGCATTTGCATTTGGAATTTACTATGATTACAAGCCTTTAAAATGGATTTTAATAAAGGAATTTATTTTTCAAAAACCACACCACGTCCGCTACCATATTGTTAAATCATGGAATAAAACTGGAATAATAATCATGTTTGAAGCCTTGTCGTATTAGCAACCTCACGTCTAATTGGCCTCATGGATTATGGATACAATGGTACCAGTATGATCTCTGAATTGCAGCCCCAACTAAAACACTGAACCACTGCGAAACAAAATCACCAAAGCTGTCACTTAGCTAAAATAACACGAAAACATGTGCAGTGTTTCCAAAAATGGGACCTTACATTTTTCTCGTCACTGATAATTATAGCCACTGAGTCCTTAAAAAATGCTGGCGAAGACACTAAAATTCTGATGTACAAACAGCAGTAAAAGATGTGTCTCCCTGGGAGAAAATCAAGCCAAGATCAGACGTGTTCATTACATTCAAAGAAAAAAAAGATAGCTTATTATTTACACCACGACATTGCTAAAACAGAAATATCAAGCTCTCTGAACACCAAACTCTCCTAAACAGCAGTATGAAGTATTATTGCTGTCTCTTAAATCCACATGCTCTGGAGCACCTGCATACAAGTGAGAGTGAGACTTAAGACAGAAATCAAATGGTGTGTATTGATAAATATACGTCAAGGAAGGTGGTGCAGTGCATTTCAAGAAATCTAACTGTACGCAAGATATATTTGGCAACCAACAGACTAGGATTGACGGCAACATCTCCTATGTCTGCAGCGAAATTCTAAATTTGGAAGCAACAAAATAGGGTGTGTGAGCAACTTTCTGAAGTGGACCATCAGGCATGGCACATCCCAGCTGTTCACTTGTCTGTCAAGTCAAGAGAGGGAAACAAGCAAGAAGGAACCACACCTTGACTCACTCGCAAGCTATTTTGGTATCAAAGCTGCTGAGACAGATGGCAAATGCCTGAAATGCTGATATCGGATAACGGTAGTCCATGGTGAATAAGTCCTTCCCTATCTTGCCAAACTGGAGAATCACGTCATCATTCTCCGCCTGATTAGTTGGACCATTCGCATCTGAAGCCACCAGCTGAAAGTTCTTTACTGACGCAACCGTTACACGCCCATGGAAATTGAGGCACCAGCACTGAAGCTGTTCATGCCACCTGGGAGACTTGTTCTTCAGGACCATCTTATTTTCATTCTGAGTGTCTAAGTGATTAGCTGAACTATTCAATCGACCTGATTTGGATCGCAAGAATGGAATCGATGTGAAAGAGTGAGAGGTTCTGGATGGAAATTCAGTCTGTGTGGGGGCAGTCCCTCCTTCCTCTATTGCTGATGCAGAAATCGAATCCATAATACAGTTCATCTTTCTTGGCCCTCTGAAAAAACATAGAAGTGCATCAATAATTGGGAAAATATAAAATTACTCCATTGATTCTGGTTCACAGAAATACAGAGTAAAGTCATATGATAGTTTACTCGATAGTTGAACACGTCTCAGAAAGAAACACGAAGCCAATATCGACAGAAAAGAAGTTTTGTTACATGGGTTTCCATACCTTGATCCCATGACATTTAATTCATAGGAAATGTGTGAAACTGGATAGTTCCCAGCAGGCACCCTGGGAGACATTTGGGACCGACCCTTTGAAATCAGAGCTCCATCACAAGGTGGATGGGCATCATAGACAGTAAACTTCGTTCCCAAGAAGTTTGATCTGTTTAACATAGAAGAACATATAACAGTTTAGGTCTCTTACAATAATTTTGATATTATCATGCACAGCAATGAAAAGGTATTGGCAGTCATATGCTTCAGAAACGATGCCTCTTGGAGGCTCACCTTAGCTTACCAATATAGGTACCGTTCCCCTTTGACATATCGCATAGATCAAGCGAAATTAGGAATTCAGAGCATGCAGGCCTACGATATTTACGTGCAGCAAGTAGGAATTTCCCATCATCAGCCAATGCTACATAAGAAGAAAAATGTCACATCAACAATAAGAATACACACAATATAAATACCCAAAAGGCGTAGTTGGAAGAGAAAAGGGAGGAAATATACCATCAGTGAGTCCAATGCACAGATGATATGTCTGTGTACTTCGATCCCTCCTAATGAAACATTTAAGAGGGGCATCCTTTGGGCCAGGCTGCAGGTTACAAAGCGAGTAAAAGATCAAATTAAAATCTATCAGAAAACCTTGACAGTCCATATACACTAATATCAAACATTGTTTTTCTTTTGGAATAGTAATTCAAAACTATCCAAGAACTCTCTCCACTGTCCCAAACAGCCCAGAGCCTACTGCAATAAAAAAAATCAATCCACGTATAGTAAACTAATAGTTGACGTTGGAGGCTTCATACTGACTAGACCTGTCCCGAAATTGACCTAGAGAACAAGTCATCGGCCTTCCTTTCATACAGAATAATGTCCCAACCAAGCTAATCTTCTCGACGACTTTCTTGTGCTGCAGGATTGAAAATTAAGATCTGTTTGATGCCTTCTACTGACAACGAAGGGTCCAACTTGATATGGATGACTGACCATTTCAACTAAAAACAAAGGAATGTATGCAAATATGACCAGTTCCGCATCATTATCAATGATTACTCGGTGCGAAAAACTTTGACGAGTACTAAGAATTTTGATGCGAATATCAAGACCGCATGAACTGTGGCACAGAATTTATTAGCACAATCAACAAACAACATAAACATGAGTGATATTCTGAAAACCATACCTGCTTGAGCGAGATGGGGAAGGTGAGCTTCCCTGACACCTCGGGGGTGCGCACGACCTCCTTCACGACGCATCTCCAGCTCCGGCAGACGCCAGCGCACGCCACCACGTCCCGGCGGCCGGGCCACCTCGCCTCCGCCTCCTCGACCCTCGCCAGCACCTCCCGCAGGAGCTCTGGTGGCAGCTGCGTCCAGCAGCTCTGCCGCAGAGCAGCCTCGTCCGGCTCCACCGCCGCCACTCGTCTGACCCGCCCCGGCCTGTGCGACCGGGACCGGAAGCCTCGCCGGGAGATAGCGCTGATCTCACCCTTCATCTCCTGGATCATGCTGCTGAAAGGCATGGCTTTTCTTGTGCGCCTCACCGGCTACCGTGAATTCCAACACAAATTCCACCAAACTAGCACACCTTTTCAACTGAAGCAAGATCGATTGGCGAAAAAAAAATGGAATCTTTATGAATTATGACAGGATACAGGTCACGAGCAATAATCTGCAAGACCGCAAGTGGGGCGATAGGCTGTTGCTCGTCTGTATTAATTTGGACGTGGGGATGGATTTTGTGAGCTGAGAGGGAATCGGGGGTGTGGCTTGTCCTGGTCGTAGACAAGGATGTGGAGCCTTCTCTGTCCATGGACTGTTTCCCTGCCTGCCCACCTCACGAGGAAAGGCGAGTAGGAGGAACAGAGTGCTGGCAGACCAAACACTCAATCAGTGTTTATCTAACGAACAAAAGTAATATGTGAAGTCATACAAAAAGAATCTATCACGAATGAGTGACCAAAATTCTGATTTTTTTTTTTTTTGAGAAAACTTCCTTGGGTAGTTCTGAATTTCTGATGGACTCAATACAACAACTTCATCTTTTTTCAGATGAATTCTAACAACTTGATCTAACCTTCGTTTGAGTACTATACAGCGTTGTTGACAGGTGAAGAAAAATTCTTCTTGTGTACTGCACAATCACATTGATTGAAGCATGGTACTTGCTGCATCCAGCTATCCATCTTGATGCAGATTTATGCGCCTACCAGGAAGCTAGGAAAGTCATCAGTGTTCAGTATCAGGAAAAGGTGTACAGGAATGATATGTACATGTTCTAAAATCTGAATGCCGACTCTTTATCTTTCTGTAGATGCATCTTGACGGTTCAACTTGAATATATCTACTGTATCTTCCCAGACCAGCCAACTGGTCAGGCCTTTAGACAGCATGGTGTGAATCATGCAGTTTGTAAGGAGTCGGCGGCTTGAGAGTAAGGTCCCCAAGACAATTTTTTTTTCTCCACTTTTTTGTAATTTTTTTTATAAAATTGAACTGACTACTATGAAATTTCTACGTTCTAAAAGGCTCCTGATACTTCGTCGAAGAAAATGCTTGACGCATTTGATGTTTCAGTAATCAACAGGAAAATTTCACTCATTGCTTGTTTAGTGCTATAGGTTAGGTGAGACTGATGGGTGCGCGCACCTTTGGTGGGACAATCTTTGCATGCCATGATGGATGCCATCTCATTGTTTGTCCAAGAGTGTGTAATGAAATGAAAAGCTTTTGTGGATTATATGGACAGCATGCATGATAATTGATATTGTTTGAATTATTCTAATGTGACATGGTTCAATCGTGTCTGTATGGGCTTTGAATCTGGAGACTGGAATAGGGAGCTTAGCTAAAATCACAGCAGGAAGTTCTAACAGCCCCAGCAGTCTAGCAATTTTTAGTTTTTTTGCAAGAAAACAGAGACTGGTTACTAGTATATTCACTTTTTTTAGAAAAAAAATACTGGTATATTCACTTGCAATATAAGTTTTCTCATCCCAAAGTCCCAAGCAACAAAAAATGCTCCCCTTTCACACTCACACCAAATCCACTTAAAATCAGAGCAAAAGGAAAGTTAAATTACATGGAGGGGGCCTGCTTCTTGCCTCCAAAGATTTTAAGTTGTGCCGCTACACATCGCAAGATACAAATGGGTGTCAAACTGTCAATCTACAAAAATTTACAGGCACGACAAGTGTTCATCTTCTTCTTCTGCTGATCAAACAAGTTCAGCTGGCTATCAGAAAATTGAGCTAGACAAAGGTCCCTCTTCAGGATTGGCGAGGCACCGTCTCAGGTCAGAACCATTCAAGCATCATTGACTGATAGCTCTTCGTGGCTAACTCTTCATTCTCTTCTCAGTGTTCACCGTCCTCCATGGACGCTCTGCTCAGTGGGTGATCCAGGGGAGAACGGCACGAACCCGCGCCCGCCAAACATGGGCCGCATCAGTGCGTTGTCGAACTTGCGCCAGTAGTAATGGACGGTGTGGGTCGGCTTACTGAGGAGCATACGGAGGCTGGAAGGCCTGACAATGTGCGAGTGCGAGGCCGTCTCGAGGTCAGAACCTTGCATGCTCGTGAGGAGAGGGGAGTGCAGGGACTTGGGCGACGACGGCTCGGAGTGGACCGTGTGGCTTGATGCCGGGAGCAGGAGCCGGATTAATGGCTTCGTCATCATCCCGAACACCTGTTGAAGATGAACATTGTCAGAAAGTTACAGAACAGATACCATATAGTATTATCGGATGCATTGCCTTTGTTTTCAAACATTATTCAAAATCTCAAAGCACTGATTAATTTGATACATGTCATTACAATTTTGTAAAATTTAAAATATGTCATTCGGACCCACGTGTCATTCGCTTGCAGGGTCTATCTATCATTGGCACATCAATGACAGTATTATAAGTTATTAAAACATAATGTCATGTAATAATCAGTAATCTGACAGAAGAGGCATCTGGATTTAATTCACATGACACCTGCCTAATGTGATTTTGACATTCAACATGGAACTTTTTGAGTTAGATCAATGGTGACTGTCCACTAAAGGTGAGAATGCAGACATCTTGAGAGGCACGGCTACATGATAAATTGACACATTGGATTAGAAATATGTTGGGACAATAAGACTCACCATAGTGCTAAACAGAACTACAGTGATTGTGCTGGTTATCATTATCGCATTGCCGTGAAGCTGAGTATGCCCAGATCTTGTGAACTGCAATTGCAGGAGGAAGAGTCAAGAGTCAAAGATACCGGTAGATACACGTCTGAATAAACACATATTATTGTATACAGAACTGATGTAAACTTGAATAATTTATAAATTATCTTGAACAAACCTTATTGTAAGCAAGCGCAATTGACACAGCCCCTCTCATCAGTCCAGCCCACCATATTACGATCTATATTAAAAGGGTTTAATCAAGGATAAACTCAATGCAGACGATCCTATTAAGAACATTTTTGCTATTGGATATTAAGAAGATGAAAAATGGCTTAAATGCTCACTTGTTGTCTCCAGGTTATTTTTTCAGAAGGCTCCTTTTTGGTCAAGTTAGACAGGAACGACAGAGGGAAAACAAAAGCAGCTCTTCCTACCAGAACCAATCCTAGCAAAATTGAGCTTATTCCAATGGATTTTCCGGGGCTGCAAAATGGAAACAACAAAGCTGAGTCTAGCTAAAATGATTGTTTTAGGTGAAGACAACATTTAGCTGACCTGTCACTAGCAAACTTCCACTTTTCGATATCGAGTGCATCCATGCCGACATAGAGGAAGAGAAAAGTCTCAGAAATAAAGGACAAAGTTGCAAAAGCATGCCTGAGTTGAACAAAAATTTAGGAGAAGTTATGTTAGCAAATCCTGAATAATAGAATATGAACATAGCTAAATATTAATGAAGAACACTGAATAATTACTTCGTTGTAACTCTTGAACTCTCTGTCACATTGTGCCAAGTGTAATGTGACATCACGATGCCGCAGAAAAACACGGTGAGAATGCCACTCAAATCTGATAGCTAAAAGACCAAACAAACACAGTATAAATTATACAAATCAGAATAAGACAATACTGCAAACTTCCATGTAGTTCCAAATCAAATCAGAGGTGCACCTCAGCCAGCATGTAAGAGAGGTAAGCCATGAGCATCATAAGAGCAACCTCACGATCAGTGGAATGCCTGAAATCAGTCAACAGGCAGCAGGTTAGTATTGACCACGAATCATTGTTGTTGACAGATAAGTACTTCTCAGTTCAGTTAAACGAACCTTCCAATATATAACTTCTTGATTATATAAGCACTGAGCAAACCAGACTGCCAGTCATAGAATTAATGTTAATTTGAATGTTAGTAAGGAAACAATGTATAAATGCAGGTTAAGAATTAACTTACAAACACTCCAAGGAAGGTGCTTGTCAAAAATAAATAGCAGAAGTTCCCTAAGAATTTCAGTACAACAGCCACATCGATCTTGTTAAGATCAAAGTTCTGGAGTGCGTTGAACAGCACAACTGACGTGGCATCATTCACAACTCCTTCACCAAACACAAGACTGTAAAGAAGGGGAGTTTCATCCTGATTGAGAACCTGTTTTTCAAGCAAGATTAGTACTATAGAAAACTATGTAGGTCCAGGTTTCTCTCATAATAAAAATTGAAAAGAACTATGTGCCAACCTGCAATGTGCAGACAGAATCTGTTGCAGAAAAGATAGCTCCAATCGCTGCAATTTTGACACATCAAAAGAGATGAGGTTCACATGGTGGCGACAACATTATGTCCAGGAGTACGTCATGTTGAAAATTATAAGTGGGTTACCAAGAAAATCGCCAACATCCAGCGTTCCAATGTTCATCCTTCTGAATATTGCTATGGCGCCTGCAATATGGTAATGGGCGTCAGACACGTCTCCAAAAGGTTCTAGTGGTACAGCACAGCGCAACATAATTCATTGAACGAGCACCTCTGTTACAGAATCTCAGTATGTAATTCTATTCTAGAAATAACTTAGACGAGTCAAATTCTGGAAGAACTTACCAGCTGATATTGTGAAAAAGGATATCATTGTCCCAACCGCACCGAACAATGTGATTGTCATGAAATTCCGGAAAAACTGCTTCTTCTTTACCTGAAAACTGATGAGAAAATGGTTTTTTTCAGAACCTGAATGTTGCAGTCGTGTTGACGACCACATGCCTAGCCGAAGACGCATGCTTTTGCATGATAATGAACCGAAAGATTGTTCTACAATAACATGCCAGAATTCTACTGGTAAAAAAAAAATCACAGTTTCCAGGAAGGAGTAGTATCTAGCATTAGCAAGAGTCAAGATATCCAATAATCAGCAGAAGCGGGAGGTAAGTGAAGGGATACAACGAAGAGAAACATTCATATTTGCCATAAAGAGAGCAAGAATTAAAATAAACAATACTAGTATATACGACATGCAGAGCACAGTACTAGAACCCGCTACTTTCAAGGCGACGGGCGGACAGGTCAAGATACCCAATAATCAGCTGCAGCCTGCATCTGGAGGTAAGAAGTGAAGGAATACAACGAAGAGAAGCATTCATATTTGCCATGAAGAGAGCAAGAACTAAAATACTACTAATAAACAATACATACGGCATGCAGAGCACAGTACTAGAACCCGCTACTCCACTTTCAAGACGACGGGCGGACAGCTAGGCCTAGAAGGCTAGAGCAAGCAAGATCGAAACACCAGCATGGCAGCATGTGCAAAGAATCAATCACAAGGACGGACGCCCTCCTTACCCTGCATTGAATATGATGGGAGGAAGAAGGTAGATGAAGAAGAGGTCCTCGCTGAAGACGAGGATGTGCGAGCTCTTTCCCTTGGTCGTCAGCAAGATCACCACGCCGGTGCACAGCCCCTGCCACAGCGAAACAGACATCAGCACCTGCTCCTGCCGGCGGCATTCACCGAAAAGAATAGTACTATGAATCAAGGAGGAACGCTTTTCGCAGGTGTCGATGCTCGCTTACAATTATGAGCGCGGTGATGGACTCGTTCACCCAGCGGTTCTCCTCGAGGAGGTGGCCGAGGACGATGCAGGCGCAGAGCAGCGTCACGAACAGGTTGATGGAGACCACCGACGCGTGGTCGGAGGTCGAGCTCAGCACGCCCAGGCGCACCAGGTGCGCCACCACGCCGGGCCCTCCCATGGCGGCAGCCGCCTTCCTCCTCCTCACGCCGACGATCCGGCGGCGATTGCTGCAGCAGGCGGGGACGGAGGAGGGATCCTCGTTCGCGCCTGAGCTAGTGCGTGGGAACGGCTAGAAGCTAATTTGGGCGGGGCAAAACCAGAAATTCCTCGGTGACGCTGGCCGCGCGCGGATTGCTTGGGAAAGTGGGGATAGAATTGGACAGGGATAAAAATCGAAGCTTTTCTTTCCGCGCTGGAACGGAACCGCGAAAGATTCGGCGACGCGGAGATTCAGAGCGCGAGAAGGAGCAGATAAAACCGTCGCGGCGGCGGCGGCGGGAGCCCGAACCGGGATCTCCTCCTCCTCCTCCTCGAGTCGAGACTGCTCGTCTGGTTTCGCGCGAGCGCTAGGAAACTTTTCGTAATTCGGTTGTTCTCGACGACCGTATTTAAAGCTGATGATGAGGCCCGCGGGATCGGTCGCGCGACGTGGCACGTGGCATCTGAATACTGGACGGCATCGGTGCGTGGTGTTTAGGCAGCTGTAACGGATGGGTGTCATGCTAGCCCCGGTTGTGACCTGTCGGACAGGCGCGTGCCGATTGGGATCGCCCGGTGGGTCCACGGTCCATTTTTACTTTTCTTTTTTTTATCGTGGCAGGCACAGAAATTTTACATAATCAGATTTTATTTTACTAAGAAAAATAGGGGGGGCCTACATGGGTCCCTCCAGCTGGGATCGGCGCGCCGCCGGTGGTGACCTTGGCGGGGCGTGCCGTACCGGGTGGCCAGCGGGCAGCAGCAGAAGGCTCATGCGGTGTGGACCGTGTGGTGCCGCAGGTTGATGCCTTGATGGATCGGCCGCAGGGGCCGGTCCATGTGCCACTCGACGCTACTGACTGGCTCGTGGTAATTTTTTTGTATTTTTACAGGGGTATTGGTAAACGCATGTTCGTGGAGTACAGGAGGCATTGCACGGTCATGGGAAGTTTCATTTGACGGCTGCACGTACATTTTGGTTCCTCGTGCCCAGATGAGCAAACGCGGGCAAAATTATGATCAAGATTCTTGAGGGAAAAAGAAAGGAAATACTCATGGAATCGCAGAGCAAGACCGGCATCAAACAACGACGGAATCCTGATATCCCATCCGCGAACGGCGAATTCGAACACATCCTCCTGTGCCTGCCGACTCTGCATCGCCCTTGTCTGAACCGAGACCACGACGGCCGGCCCTCCCATTCCCCCACCTGGCGCTATTCAACTTGCGGTGGACAACTTGCGGTGGATCTGCGTCCGATTTCTGGGCTCATTCGTGTGGGCAGCCGGTGGCGGCGCCTCTCTCTCTCTCGTGTCCGGAGAGCGAGGGAGGGGAGCATCACCGTCGTTGTCCTGTCAGGCAACGGTTTGTTCGGCGTCAGTGGACATCCGGTTCATTGCATTTGCAGTTGTAGCTCGTGAAGGTAACAGCGATGGTGGCGATCATGTTGGTTCTTCACGAGTCCAAACTACACCCTCCGTTTTTAAAATTATATCATCGTTGATTTTTAATCTCAATTTTAATTTTTGATTTATTAAAAATGGTTTAAATATGTAAAAAAATTAAGTTGTGATTTCAATAACTTTAATGATTAATCCTCGACCATCTTGCGCGCGCGGGCGGGCAAGGGGCAAGCCGCCAAAAGTCGGCCCGTGATTCGTCCCGTGAAAAGTCGCGAAAGAAAGCCCGCCTGTTGGAGTCTCCACGCCGTCCATTCGTGTGCCCTTGGAAGCAAGCAAAGCCATGAAAAAGGTTCATCACTGCATTACGTGATGGCCGACAACTCGAGCGGACGTTTGATTTTTAACCAGCCGTTGGAGGAGCTCCAGAGACAGAATGATATATGATCGATCGCCTTCCCGTCAGTCGGTGCCTGCTCGACGCCGGCGAAAGGAGACCTGGACCTCCCTCCACTCTCGCGGCTTTACGCTGTCCTGCCGCCCTAACTGCTGTCTGCTGGCCACGGGCGCGGCCACCCACGTACCGGAGCTTGGGAACCTGTGAGGGGTGCAGCGCGATGCGAGAAGGCGACGAGATGACGCGCGCGTGGGGGCGGTGGCCGACCAGGAAAGTGCCTGGTGGTGGAGCCACCGCCCGAAGGAAGTCAAAAGCGCGAGCCGGCAGCGAGATCCGCCACCGGAAATCTTCTCCACGAGCTTTGCCTGCTCCCATGATCCCATCTCATCATCGCTCATTCCCGTGTGGATTTTTGTGCCCGCGAGAGAACGGGAAATGCTTCTGCGGTGGGGCCGAACAAGGCCGCTTTATGCCCATGGGAGGGACGACTCGGGGATTCCAATGGGCTTATATGTGTTCAGGGTATCCAGGCCCAAAAGGAGAGAGAGCGCATCGAGTTGGGCTTCTGCGCGACCACGCAACCAGGCCCGATGCTCCGGCCTCCATTGTTTGACGTCTCCGTTGTTTAATCATTTTTTTGGGGGGGTTCTCTGTGATGAGTTCGAGGATGCATGGGGGTCTGCGACGGTTATTTCAAAAAGGATCCGGCAGTCCATAGATTAGGCGCGGTTCAACGGAGGCAGCGCGCTTCCAGAAAGCGACCGTGCTTGCCTAGAAGTAGTCGGCACCGCCCTCGCCCTCGCAGAGTTCAGCGACACGTCTTGCTACGCGTGATAGGACGTTCGGTTTGATGCTGATGCGGTTGGGAAGGTGAATCTGCAGGTGTTTCGATTCCGTTCACGGCTCAGATCTTGATCCTTGGTTAGTAGTAGTAACTTAAGAGTTGTTCCTCCGTGTTCATGCGTTTCGAGATGGCATATGAGCGTGACATTTGTCGAGAGTTGCTCATGTGTTGATTTCAAGCGCGTTTAAAAGATTCAGGCTTATTTTTGTTGCTTTACGTGGTCGCTGCAGGAATGTTGGAACACAACAAGATGATGCCCAATGACAAGGAGCTGCCGCAGGAGGCATGGTGGTTCGGCGGAACCAACCGTGCGAAGCCAACCCCACGGCTCAGCAACACCCTTTCAGGTCTGGCCTCTGTCCCTTGCATTCTCCTATGGATCACCTGATCTTGCTTCGGTATTTGGGTATGCAGTGCACTGAGTTGCGCTAAAACTAATTCACAAGCCATTGCGCTGCTGTTCCTTGGCTTCGATTACTACAGAACTGGATGACAAAACCAAGCAGATGCTGAACCTGATCGGACAAGACGCGGACTCGTTCGCCCAGCGCGCTGAAGCCTACTACAAGAAGCGCCCAATCCTGGTGGACATGCTCGGCGACCTGTACCGCGCGCACCGCTCGCTCGCAGAGCAGTACGACCACCTCCTGAAACACAGCAGGGGCGGCACACGCCACAGGGCGTTCGGACCGTCGTCCTGTGCGCGAAGCCAGTCTCCTCAGCCGCTCTGCACGAGCGGAGAAGGATCACCTACTGCGTCCTCCTCCTGCTCAGACTCGGTCTCCGCCTACGACTCGGAGGAGTCTGAAGTCGACGACCCAGAGCAAGACGAAAACGAGGAAGTGTCGGGGATCGAGGCTGGGTCGACGGAGCCTTCACAGAACGAGGAGCAGCAAGTGGTGCTGCTGCGCGCCGAGCTCGCGAGGCTCAAGGAGCAGAACGCCGCGCTGCGGAAGGTGGCTGCGGAGAACGCGGCGCTGAGGACGGAGCTCGCCGGGAAGGACGAGGAGAAGCGGGAGGTCATCAGGCAGCTCGCGGCGTCGTTCAGCGTGGTGAGGGAGGAGAACCGTGCACTGCGCGGTCGCGTCAGGGAATCGAAGGGCTCCTCCTCACTACGCATGCGCGTTTGATCTCAAGAAGGTGGCCGAGGATCTGTTCTCAAGAAGGTCGCGTCAGGGGCACCGTGGCTGACCACGGGCACTGCCTCCTGGCCGAGCCCGGCACGGTGGCGCAGCGTCGGCCAGACACTGTTTTTTTTTCCGGCCCGTTTGAAGTGAAGGAATTTTTCCTTTTTTTATTTTTTTTAAATTAATTTAATTTTTATAAAATTTCTATAAAATATCCGTTAAATTCATGCGTTCTAAACGAGCCCTAATCGGCCGGCGGTGGTTGTTGATCGAGGTTCGGTTGTCTTCCTTTTAGTTGCTTGGAGATTAGTGGGGGAGGGGTACGTGGAATAGATCGGGGTGGTGCTGCACAGTGCTGCCGTGCAGTCCGGCTGCATACAATTTTTTTCCGCCTGGTCACCGCGCGCTGCATTTAATGGTACGTTGGTAACAAAATTTTTGAATTTTTTGAGCTATTTTATGATTTCACAGTAGCTCTATTTGGTATTTATTATCCAACTTCTTCACTAATGTTGCATCATATTCTATTGATTGCTAAGTATTTATGCAAATATGAAAATGATAAATTGCTTAGAGAATCAGTTGTCCCTATAAAGTTCAAATTTTTTAAATACTGGCAGAACATCCCTATGCTTTATTTATTTTCTTTTTTTTTTAATCCTAGAGCTAAGATGAAAGACTTTAATAAACTCTTTGAAGTGTTATCAAATTTTGTTAGCACTGATTACTCATCTTATTTTATGAATGTGCGTTTAAAACTAACTCACCTTTCTAACAAGTATGAAATTTAGTTTGGTGCAGTTAGATTGTAAAGGTAAACACATCAAACAACAGGCACTGGTAAGAAAAAAACAGGACAGGGTCATATCTTTGGTGATTCCGAAACTAGTACTTCTGTTACTTCAACACCTGATGGATATGTTTCTGAACTGAACTCTTATCTTAACAGTAAAAGTATTACGAAGTTTAATGATGATTTTAGTATCTTTAGTTGGTGGCAAGCACATAAAATGACATATCCCATATTATCTATATTAGCAAAGGATATTACGACTGTTCCTGCTTTTACTATTAGTTCGAAATCTGCTTTTAGTCTTACTGGCAGGATCATTGAGGAACGAAGGCGCTCGCTGACCAGCGACATGGTAGAGATGCTGATGTGTGTCAAAGATTAGAAACTTAGAGATGCAAGGGAACAGAACAACATGGAAGATAAAGAAATGGTCGATAAGTTTGAACATTTGTACTGGATGAACAGGTTAGCCAATCTGTTGATGACTGACTAATACTGTACCTGTATGAATATCCTGTATGTGACTAGAATCTAGAGCTGGGCTGTACTCTTTTTTTCTTGATTAGTAATGTTTTTAATGAGGCAGCCAAAAAATTAAACAGCTCAATAAAGTAGTAGTTTGATAAATATTGTTTCATGTGCTTGTGTTCTATTTTAAGTGTGAAATTTTGTGAAATCTGTGAATTTGAAATTGATTTGGAAATTTTGACCTCTCAATTCTGTGAAATGTTTGAATTCTGAACAGATAGAGCTGTAATATTGGTAGCGGGCCTGGTGGGCCTTTCTGGGCCAACATGCCTACGGGCTAGCAGGTTGATCGGGCCGGCCCGGCACGATTCTGCCTTGCCCGGGCCGTGCCTCGGGCCCGTCACTGAACCCGCAGCACGCCGCGGCACGGCCCGGCCAACCCGTCGAGACCAGTCTCACCTGCCAATGAACGCCAATTCTGTATTCACGCCGCGCCCATTTGGTCGATGGACCGACCACGGCTTGTTTATGCATTTAGTGGTATGATTTGTGATAATGATGTCCCACGATATAATTAATTATGTTGATTATCTTTCGTGATTCTGTTTTTGAGGTTGCTTGACTTGGTGATTTTACCGGGCCGTGCCTATTCAGGCCATGTCGAGAACCAGGCTGGGCCGGGCGGTCCGAATGCCCAGATATAGATATCGCCGGATTTCATATGGATCCAAGCGACGGGGTTGCTGTCATGTCAGCTTGGATAAAATCTGTGCCAGAATCACGAAAAATAATCAACATAATTAATTATATTGTGGAACATCATTATCACAAATCATACCACTGAATGCATAAAGAAGCCGTGGTCGGTCCATCGACCAAATGGGCACGGCGTGAAT
>BCLH01003523.1:0-28047 GCA_001602315.1 Zoysia pacifica
TCACTGGTTTCAGCTACATCATTATTTATTTCTTAGCAAATTCTGCTAGTTATTTTATCTTTCACTGGCTTCAGATATAGGTTCCTAGTGGATAAGTGTATATGTAATGCCTGTACAAAAATCTGCCTTTTTTTTTTCCAGGCATCGCATACTTGACATATTAGATCAGTCTGTAGGAAGATTAACTCTTGATATATCAGTATATTCCTTGTTTATATTTGATGCTGCACCAGCACATGTTAATATAAATCTGTTTATAGATGAATTGAATATATGTAATTATTAATATTTACTTGTATGCCTTTTTGTCTTCTCTTTATTTTTCATAATTGCTCTCTCTTTTCATGGTCGGAATATTTGAAACTAGACCTTCGGACTGAAGTTCAGTCGAACCTTGCTATAACAATACTTTTTCTCCATCCGCCATTTAATATTTCTGGAAAGAAAGTGTCTCTGTTGCTCTACTGAATTCATTTGTTGGAAGTTTGTTTTACTCTTCCACAAAGATTGGTAGGTCTATAATGTGGTATGGTTTTTGAGCTACAAGTGTTCTATTTTATCTTGTTGATTTATGGATTTCATATCCCTTTTTTTGTTTAAAATTTCTTAATTTTGTTTTGTGTCTCTCACCTTTTAGTGATTCATGGTCTCTTTTCAGTTGCCTTTCATGCCTTCAGTGCTGAATGCTCCCACACAAAGTGGAGTCTGGGGAAGGATTATATGAGGGAAGCCTTGTATAATCCTTCCCCCAACGCCCACCTTGTGTTGGAGCTTTCAGCACTGGATCTGTCCTTTTTTTTAAACTGAATTTCATGCCTTCAGTTGCATAAACTAATTTGAAAACGTGCTACCTGTTACTATGTAGTCACTGTAGTCTTTTGTCCCTGCATTTATGGAGTCTGCATCATTACCATTCACATTTTTTACCTCTCTCTATTTTATTCTATGAATGAAATTCACAATATAACTAATGTTATGCCATTAGGGAGAATACCATGGTCTCTTTGTAGTCCTTGGTTGCATTCTGTACCTCAAGTTGTTTATAAACATATTGTTAACTTATTGTGTTTGACATGTTTATTCAGGGGCACATGGCCTTAAATCTGATATCCGTGACATCACAGATCACATTGAGAACCTCTCCTTAAGTGAGCTTCTGAATGGTACTTACAAGTATTCCAGTTTAGGAAGGGAAAAAGGAAAGAGGATATTACACACCAAAGATGAACTCCTAGCCTCCATAAGAAAAGCTTTTTCCATGCTTTCTGACATGGACTATGGAAAGGAGGCCAATCTCATCCTGAGCCCTAATCTTCCTTCGGTAAGCAATACTAGCTCTGATGTCAAAGAGCAATGTGGTGACAAGCCATCCTCGACTAAGGTATGTAGAACTATTAATGTTTCAACCATTGTCATACCTGGAATTATCTCACTGACTCCTTGCTTCATTTTTAATGCTACTACCCAGGAATCTTCACAAATCAATGTCTGTGAGACTTCACTTCGTCGTCCAAAAGATATCCTAAGCTGTTTAACACTTACCCAAGGACAGGATCTGGACTCTCTTTTATCACCCGGAAGTGAGAGCTCAGATACAGTTAAGCCTCATACGCCTTCCATGACCGCAAGTGGAGCTAGTTTGCCATCATTTCCTTGGTCGCACTCACAGTCCGTGGGACATCGACCAAGTGTTGACTCTGGTAAACATGGGTTGAGTAGGTGTAACTCCCAGTGGCAATGGGTGAGAGTTGGATCCAGCCTAACTCCTCTAGATGATGAAGATTCATCTGTTCATAAAATTGATGATCTTCTTCAAGAGATGGACACAGTAAAATTATCTATCGCAGATTCATTTGAAGGGCGATATAATTTATGTGGCACAGAATCAACTTCTGGATCGGTTTTACATAATATTCACTCAAGGAAAACTGGGAATGTGCATGGTTCTCAGCAACTGCATCATCTAGAGAATTGTGATATGTCAGATGGTTTCCAGAAGCATGGCAATGAGGATTCTCTTTTAAGAACACCTCGAGGTACACTGAAGCCTATCAAGGAGCAACTTTACTAAGTGTACAATTAGATTACTTTGATAAATTTGAAGTTACCATAACAAACTTAAAAATGCACTAGGAGCTAGGTGAGTGGTGGGGCTCAGCCTAGTGCCTATGTGCTACACAGGCAATACTAGGTGTTTTTCTTTTTGGGGCAGATAAACATTTATGAAAAGTGGCACAGAAGGAATATTATTGCATATTAACATCTATTGATCAAATCGGGAGAAACGCTTATACTAAAATCCTAGGCCTAGGCAAAGCGGTGATGCTCTGCCCTGTGAGTACACCCCTAAGACAGATTCTATGCAACGTGTCTTTAAACACGGCTAAAAACATAATGGACAACCTTTTTTCTCTGTGCTCTCTGGACTGCCTTAAGTACTCAACATTGTAGTGATAACCTACAACATTTTGACTACCAACTTTGAATAAAGTTATATATCATCCTGCGTTCAAATGTAAGACATTCAAGTTAAGCTATACTTAGGGATGCAAGTGGGCAAGCCCACAAGCCCACATTTAGTTCAAATTTTGCAGGTAACCCGCAAATACCCACAAAATTTGAACTAAATGTGGCTCTAGCGGGTACCCACTTGCATCCTTAGCTATGCTGGAGGGAATTCCTAGCTCATGAGCTAGGTGCTCTACAGCCTACAGGTTCCTATGCTTCTATGTACTACATTTTTGGGTCATTTTCTTGGTGTTTAGCATTTCCTGTTTCTTTAGATCTGATCTGATGACTTTGTAGTATCTTCCCAAGCAGCGTCACCGAGGACGCTGCGTGCTGCTGAGATCTTATGTGATATGAGAAGAAGCACTGATCAGTGGAGTGCCCAAGGATCCAGCAACGGGGCAATTAAGTGGCCAAAATCACCATCTGAAAAGGCAATGAAGGCCCGCAAGCCATCATCCCCGTTTGGTGCCGCTGAGAGCTCATCAGATTCTCGAATTAGTGATGCTGCCCCCAGCAGAAGCAATCAGTTTTCCAAGAAAATAATTGACAGGAAGAATGACTCTGCACGCCTGAATAACCCTGCTAAGGGTTCTATCCGGTGGCCCGTTCCTATCGAAGACGTTGCATCTCCTGTCAGGTCCGAAAGGGGCTTAATGCTTGATACGAGGCAGCCCCATGGCAATGGCGGAAGGCTTCCAAGCCAAATGTCATCGCAGGCACGGCTCGAGAAGGAGTATGAGAATCAGCAGAAATTAAGGAAAGCAACATTGACATCATCTCTAGGATCTGCAGGTGATTGGAATAGGGAGAGGAACAGGAGAATGTGAATTGTACATTATTCATCATGCTGGAAGCATAGGCTGCGGTATATCCTCTGGGGCAGCGTAACCAGGCAACTGTCTCATAAAGAGCTCAGAGAACACCGGGGGATGTGGTAAATTATTAGATGGCGGGTGATGTATGTATATGTTGGGCATTTGTTGGTGAAGCTGTTGTAGCAAGTAAATTCTTTTATATGTCCATCATAGTAGAGGCCTCTCACCGTCTTATGTTGTGTATTACTCCTACTAGTATATCGATAAAAGTAATAATAGCCTGCGAGATAGTGCATTCCGCCAGGCACCCTGCATCTTTTCCTTATCGTATTCACCGTTGTGTTAATTTTGTTTTGTGGAATCCCAGTTATATATAGCTTGACTACGCTTCAAAGAAACCCTTTTACGTCTTATAAATAATTCTTGCTAAAAATGCTGTTGATTGTGTTTTTGCGGTACCCCTGTTCACTCTGAACAGTTACTGATGTCAAAGCATAATACGTGCTGACATTCTCAGTCTATAGGCTCTCTTTGGATCTGCTTCTGAGCTAAGCAAAAAAAAAAAAAAAAAAAAAAAAAAAAGCCACGTATTTGAGTGGGCGTCTTTTTCTCACCTACCATAAGTGGATTATAATCGTTTCCGAAACAGTACCTGTTGGTTCACCGTTCGTTTTACGCACGAGACCACGGACGGACAGTCAAACAAGCGGCAGGGCGCGCGTGTATACTGTACTAGTACGGTGCAACGTCCCGGCCTCCCGGGGAGGGAAAGCTCTGCTCATCATGCCTGCTGACACCTAATCTCTTTTGATCGCACACTCACGTCCTCTCTCTACCCGAACGCCACCTCAACGCGTGGTGCTTGATTGTTTACTTACACACACATTTTAAATTTTTGGAGATAAAGGGCAGAGTAGTACACCTTTCGTTCAAAAATAAATGTCGTTTACTCATTTTATATTAATATTTCACCGTTCAACTTATTAAAAAAATACAAAAATTTATTTGTTTTATTATAACTTGTTTTATGATTAGAAATATTTTGAATATACCTTATTTATTTATATTTACACGCATTTTTAAATAAAAATGAACAGGTAAATATTAACTTCTAAAATTAAAAATAACAATTATTTTTTCGACGGAGGGAGTATTTCGGGTCCGTTTGCTACGCAGAATTTTCGCGGAAACTGGATTTCAACGGCTGAACTCAAACCAAGAATCCAGAAGCCTTTTCCACCTGCTCCCCGACGGCACCGATTGGACTCTTCTCGCTCGCTCCGGCTCCCCTGTTCCGTCAGCCAGAGAACACCCGTCCGAAGCAGAGCGGGCCAACGAGGCGTGGGACCGAAGAAAGGGAAAGCCGAGCAGCCGCAGCCGCCGCAAGGCCCGCAACGCGTACGCACCGAGGAGCAACCTAGTGATCGATCGATCCTGCCTACCGGAACACCAACCATCGTCGCCCGACCATGGCCGGACCCACGGAGGACGTTCCCGCTGCCGCTGCCGTAGCCTCGCCGAAGAGCGGCGCCTCGGAGGAGAGGGCGACGCCGGCGAGGCCCCGCGGGTTCTGGCCGTTCGGGGAGGACAAGTCCGTGCACAAGGCTCTCGGCGGTGGTAAAAGTACGGGTTTTTCTGAGATTTTCCCCTTGTGCTGTGCTCGTTGATTGCTTGTCGGGGCAGGAATTCTGTGTTCCTTGTTTTGTGAGGGTTTTCTCGGGATGGTTTCCTGCGGTTCTTGACCTCTGTAGTGTAGCACGGTTATAGCTGTCGAACTACTGAACTTCCGTAGCCGGTGCTTGCACTGAAATTCAGTAGTCGCCGGTTCCGTTCTGACCTGTGAATTTGAAGTGCCAAGTCAACTGTGCCGCACAAGCGTGCGCCGTCAGAGGTTCACCACCGTTTTTACGTAGTACGATGGGGATAATTTTGATGCTGGTTCTTCAAAATTCAATTTGTGATTGGTGCCCCGTGATCCTGTAGTTAGCACGGAACTAGGCGTGGTGGTGTACTTCCCCCGTTTTTTTTTAATTGCTATAACTAGGGTAAGAATTTAGTTCAAAAAATGAACAATAATTGTTGTTCTAAAAATAACATTTTAAGAACGGAGCAAGTATATCAAACTGTGAATACACAACTGTCGCACGGGATCAAAGATCACTCTACCTATATTTTGCTGTCGGACTACTGGCAAATCAGGTTTCAAGGTTCTGTTCTTAAGCAACAGTTATGTGAATGAATTTTTAATGCCTTTAACCTCTATAATTTACTTAGATGGGAAAAAGGCGAGTAGCAATATTAAAGTTTTCTTTGTAGAGGCTGAGGAATTTACAGCAATGAAATTTATTTTAAGTCAGCACTAAATCAGGAAGATGACTTAGGTGCAGAGGGAAATACACCACTTTTATGGCCTTTGAGATATAATAATATAATTTCTTTTGAAACGTGACTCATAATAGTAATAATCAGTTTTGCTATATTGTTTCAAAGTTAAGAATTACACGACCTAAATTATTATGACCTGGATCTATTTCTATCTGTTCAACTTATCAACTGTGTTCATCTGTAAAGCTGCTGATGTGCTGTTGTGGAAAGACAAGAAGACCTCTGCTGCAGTCATTGGTTGTGCCACTGTCATATGGGTTCTGTTCGAAGTTGTTGATTACCATCTTCTGACACTGGTATCTCATGTGCTCATTGGTGCACTGGCCGTCTTGTTCCTGTGGTCCAATGCCACGGTCTTCATTAAGAAGTGAGCAATAAACACTTGGAATTACGATGTGATTAACGTTAACTGGGCTTCTTAACTTTATTTATTTCACTTCAGGAGTCCTCCTGATGTCCCAGAAGTGCAGATACCTGAAGATCTTGCCGTGAACATTGCGCTAGCATTGCGTACGGACATAAACAGAGCACTTGTCTTGCTTCGGGAGATTGCTATGGGACATGACCTTATGAAGTTTTTGGGGGTATAACATAGGATCGCTTCTTTTTTCTTCCTTTATCTTCACTGACAGTTCAGCACTTTATTGTATCCAAATCATTGTTCCAATATTTCAGGTGATTGTTGCCCTCTGGATCCTTTCAGAAATCGGAAACCTCTGCGACTTCCTGACCTTGATATATGCTGGTAATGGATCTTTAATCTCCAAAATTTGTTGTTATGGTTGTCCACGCTCCTATACTACAATTAACTAACAACGAGTCTGCTAAACAGCGGTCTTGATGCTCCATACGGTGCCGATAATGTACCACAAGTACCACGACAAGGTGGATGATTTCGCAGCGAAGGCGCATGCAGAGATCTGCAACCAGTATAAGGTTCTGGACGCCAAGGTTCTGAGCAAGATTCCCAGGGCTCCACCAAAAGAAAAGAAGCAGAACTAGAAGAACGATCAGTACTCTCGTGAACTTGAACCTGCAGGACCGTATATACGCTGACTAGCTTTGGGTCTTGCTGATGATTCATTGATGTTCGTATGTACATTGTGTGATGTTAGTAATAGATTGTTTGGTGTTGGTAGCTTTGTGAGGGTGCACATGGGCTTTATGTTCGTCTTTGTTGGAGCCAAGATGTTTCCATGTAGCTATATATACTTGAAACTCTTTGTAAAGAAAACTGGTTTGCAACTTTGTTCGAACCCACTTGAACTAATTTCCGGTTTGGTATTACAGTTTATTATTGATTCCATCTTGGTTGTCGTAAGCCTAGTGAGCTGGTTCATTTATCATTGAAAACAAGAAAAGCATGCTCAATGAGTAGTACTCGGTTCTAAATTATAGACACCGTTGATTTTTAATATTAACTTTAATCATTCGTTTTATTTAAAAAATTTACTTCAATGTATAAAATTATTAGTTATGATTCAAATTTTATTAATGATAAATCAAATAATATTAAAATTTTACACATTTGAATAAATTTTTTAAATAAGATGAATAGTTAAAGTTAATGTTAAAAGTCAACGGTGTCAATATTTTAAAACCGGAGGGAGTAAGTATACAAGCGCGTATATTTTTCCTCAATTCTTGTGGAGATTCAAATGGTTTCCACTCTTGTGCTGTATGCTTCGAGACAAAAAGTTGAGGTTTCCATGTGCCACCCATCCTAGCTACATGAAATGAAAAAAAAAATGGCATAGCACTTCCGAGAGGTTCAGGCACTAATTAAAAAGGCAAAAGGAATGATGGATTGTAGGTTATCTATTTTTTTCATTCTGGGCAAGAAGGTTTTACTGGACCAATCTTCATGCAGAAATCAACCAAAAAAGGCTAGAGAACATCAACCCGCAGTTTTTAACGGTAACCTTGAACTAAGTTAGTAATTCCTTCGATTTTAAAATATTAATATTGCTGATTTTTAACACTAACTTTGCTCATCCATCTTATTCAAAGGTATGATAAATGTAAAATATTTTATTGTATTTTGATTTATCTTTAATGTTATTTGAAATACAACTAATCATTTTACATATTTAAATATTTTTTTTTCAAATAAGATGGATGATCGAAGTTTATGTTAGAAATCAACAATATCAATATTTTGAAACTAAGAGAAAATTTGTTATCATTAATAAAAAAAAGAGGAAGCTAGCACGCATTATTTAAATGCTAGTTAGATACATGCCATTATAATTTTTTAAAGTTTAAAATATATCACTTACAGAGGAAATCCTGCAAATATATGATACATAAATTTTAATGGTATATTTTAAATTTTAAAAAATTGTAATGGTATGTGCTAAATTAATCCTATTTTAAAAGAGAGATTTTTTTCTTCCTCGATACTCCTCCATTCTGCAATTTCCTTCGCGCGAGTTTTGCCCGCATGCCTCAATTCCAAACTCTTCTGCGGGGCGCTACCGGACACCTGCGCCTCCTCCACGAGCTCGACCGCAGCAACAACCACATCGTCCGGCCACTCATCACCATTGCACTAAGGCCAAGGCCAAGAGCGACATCGTGGCGTCGGCGATCAAGATGCGGACGAATCTGCATGCCGTCGATTAGATGAAGCGTCTGGTGGACGAGGCCAACGATCGAGGAGCACGTCCTGATGGAGCTCGCATGCATCGAGGCCGAGCACGTCCTCGCGGCGGCGAAGTCACGTGCACGGGCCAGATATCGATCTCCAGGTCAACTACGGCGGCTGATTTGATCGTCTCGCATGCGATGGCTATTTGTAGCGGCAGTTAAATTAATTCTAGGTTTAAATAACGAGGTACACAAGTAAGTCAAAACAGTAGAGCAGAGGACATGTCTCATTCATTAGGATCTCTCTTATACTCTTATTCATTAGGATCTGTTAAAGTTCAATATTCAATTTTTGGTTTGACTCTCATATCTTTCACTTGTGTGCTCTAAAGAAAATTTGGTCTTATGATGACTTAAGACTATTGTTCATATGTACCAAATTGTGATTAAGATTGTGCACAACTAAATCAAAACGGTGGATTGTTATGGTATAATTAAACATGACACTTAGAAAGTATAGTTTAATTATAAGGACATTTAAGAATACCGTCTAGAGTCATTCTAATCCTCAATTTTAAGAATATCTTAATAGTCATCCTTATGATATATTATATTATGATGAAGATTCATTGAGATAGATCTCCAAAAGGAATATATTAAGTATTTAGATAGTTCATAATATGACAAGAGTATTTGACTTAAGAGGTAATTGCCCTGTCATATTTACACCTTACAAGGGTAATAATGTTGCTGAACCACTGATGATTGTATCAACCGAAATATTTGGTATAATTTAGTATTGGACCCTGAATAAGAAATTATGCGTCACGAGCATGATGTTGAATGATTATCTGTTAAGTATAATTAAGGATCCACATAAGCATGTCTTCAATTTGAAGGAAGGATCAATAGTTTTAAATACTCTACTTAACCTCTTAAGGCATTATTTTGTTTCGTGACGTATCTTGTTCCATACTAAGTTTTATGGTTGAACTAAGACTATTACGTTTTTATGACTAAGAAAGTTAGTTTGAAAAATATTATTTATGGGAGTGCAAAAGTTTATTCGAGTAACAAGTCGATTGGTTGCTAAACATAAGATAGTGTGAAAGAATTCAGGATCAAATCATAACTAAATAGTGCTCAAAGTTTAAATATTTCTTATGTTTTTATGTTCAACATAAGTTCATACATAAATTTTTTTTTTTTAAAATCAGGTTCATACATAAAGTTAATGTAATAAGGGTTGAGCATCTCTTATAGTATAATGAACATATTTTATGAGTATATCTTTAATATTATTAGCACTAAGATTATTGATAGCCCATAATTGAGATCTCAATATATTGATCTTGAATCAAATTATTTTCTATATTAGTGCGCATATTATGCCAAAAGAAAATAAACTGCACTACCATAAGAGAACAAGCCAACTCACATAATTGCTCATCTCCTTAAAGCGGGTTTCGTATAGTGTGAGCGGTTGCATTGTAGTGAGAGTTTATTCACTGTTGTAGCACACTGCTTAGCTCTGTGGATTCTGCTGAGAGGATCATCATGATAAGCCTTTGATCAAATGAGGAGAATATTAGAATTGATCCAGGTTCAGGTCAAAGTGACTGAGTCATTATGGTTAACATCACGCCTTAGGACTCACAAAGAATGCTCTAATCGAGGGTACTTCTAACTAACTATGAACTTGGTTCCACCAACCCCACGCTTAAGCTCCCTTCCTAATGACGGGGTTAATTAAGGATAAAACCTAAGGAACCCCTCCACACTACCTTCTATCTCCAGGAAAGAAGATGAAGAAAGGGAGGAGGCACTAGACTGCTACTCCTACATCGAGCAAGCACAAGGACTTCAGCTATCCCCCCGGGCCCATCTTACCCACGCGTCACTTAGGCTCCCTTCCCGCCACAACCTTATAAGTAGAGGCAGAGCGACCAGCGATCCCCCCATCCCAGCTAGAAGACTCGTGCTCCTTGCCTAGCTTGCCTGCGGAAGTCATCTTCCGAGCGCCTGCTGCCGTTCCCTCGTCTCCAGCCTAGAGAAGAGAAGAAGCCACGCCCATGGGTGGGTTCGTGGAGAAGGCGAAGCCCTACGTGGCGATGGTCTTCCTGCAGTTCAGCTACGCCGGCATGAACGTGCTCACCAAGGTCTCGCTGAACCAGGGCATGAACCACTACGTGCTCGTCGTGTACCGCCACGCCTTCGCCGCGCTCTCCATGGCGCCGTTCGCGCTCGTCGTCGAGAGGTTCGACTAGCTAGCCGGCTGTCGATACCAGTTCTTGGCCAGCAATATTTTTTTTTCCCCTAGCTGACGAGTTATTAACAATGACGACCACGAATGATGAAATGTTGCAGAAAGGTGAGGCCCAAGATGACGTGGTCCATATTCTGGCAAATCTTCGTCCTCGGTCTGCTCGGGTTAGTAGTGTCCTGCTTTTGCTCTGCCTGTTGGTGCCATCTCTACGTTTTACTGGGTGATCTACGTACGTACGGCGACATCTCACGTAGCCGCCGATGGATAGTTTATCTCCGTCACCCGCACGCTGGTCTTACTAATCTCACGTGTGTCTGTGCAGGCCGGTCATCGACCAGAACTTCTACTATGCCGGGCTGAAGCTCACCGGCCCGACGTTCAGCTGCGCCATGGCCAACATCCTGCCCGCCATGACCTTCATGTTGGCAGTGATCTTCAGGTGCAGTTCTGGCACGATCGCATTCGTTTGTTACATAACCCACGTGCAGGATGTTATATATGCAGCCCGATCGAAATCGTCTAGCCGTGTGATGCCATGGTACGTATGTGTAGGATGGAGAAGCTGGAGATGAAGAAGATGAGGTGCCAGGCCAAGATCGCTGGGACGCTGGCGACGGTGGTCGGCGCGATGCTGATGACGCTGTACAAGGGCCCGCTCATGAAGCTGGCGTGGACGACCAAGCGCTCGCAGCCCGTCCACGGCGGCGGCGCCGAGGCCCCCGCCGACATCAGCGGCCGCGACTGGTTCCACGGCTCGCTGTTCGTCATCATCGCCACCCTCGCCTGGGCCTCCCTCTTCATCCTCCAGACGCACACCGTCAAGCAGTACTCGGCGCAGCTTTCGCTCACCACGCTCATCTGCTTCGCCGGCACGCTGCAGGCCAGCGTGGTCGCCTTAGTCATGGAGCGCCGCGTCTCCGTCTGGGCCATCCGCTTCGACATGAACCTCCTCACGGCCGCCTACTCCGTACGTCAGTCAACACGCGAACACGAAATCCAATCTTCTCCACGATAAGATATTATGTGCTCGTGCTCTAGGCTCTAGCTCAACCTGACGAGACCTTTCCAATCTTCCAACTTGACGTTTCAGGGCATCATGGCGTCGGCAATCGCGTACTACGTGCAAGGCCTGGTCATCAAGAAGACTGGGCCGGTGTTCGCGTCGGCGTTCAGTCCGCTCATTATGATCATCGTCGCCGCCATGGGGTCCTTCATCCTCTCCGAGAAGTTCTACCTCGGCGGCGTCCTCGGCGCCGTGCTGATCGTGGTCGGCCTCTACTCCGTGCTCTGGGGCAAGCATAAGGAGACGCAGGAGCTGGAAGTGGACGCCAGGACGGCTCTGCCGATGGCGTCCAAGGGAGACGGAGCCAATGGTGGCGGCGATGCCGGCATTTTCCCAGATGCGGCAGGGAACGCCGTTGGTGCTGGACATGACGTGCACTGCAACAAGTTTAATGGCTTGATGTCATCCTCGGACGGACGGGGAGCTGCTGGTCCCACTGCAGTTTGAGGGACCCGCAGTTTGATGGCCACTGATAGACTCCCAATAATTAGGCTCCAGCAGGCGGCGGCGACATGTATCCAAGTGCCGACGATTTTGGCATTCTCTTAACCCGTTCGTCTGTAAAGCGCGCACCGGATTATTATGAAAGTATTTCAGTATTTCTTACAACAAATCTAGAAATATAAATATAGAATTTTTAAATTAATTTAATTTATTAAAATTATTAGTCAAAGATAGATGATATAAAACTTAAAAATAAATTTATTTTAGGATGGAGGGAGTATTTTGGAATCTTGAAACCTACATTCCAACGATGTCCGTTTCATCACTAGAAGCTCGCCGATGAGCCTGAAACATCACGAAAACATAACCGTGGCATCTTTTCTTTTACTTATTATTTGATCTAGGTAATTTACTCACTCTATTTTTAAATTATTGTTACGGTTGATTTCTAACATTATTTTGACTATTTGTTTCATTCAAAAAAATGTATTGCAATTTCCTTTATCATTGTAGTTATTTAAAACATGAATTATAATTTTATGTATTTGAACTAACTTTTAAATAAGATAAGTGATCGAGATGATGTTAAAAAGTAACAGTGATGACAATTTAAAAGAGTAACATGGTTCTAAGTGCATTGGTATATAAAGTGTGCTTTTTTTCTGGAAGAGCATGCTTTTCTCTTGGTAGAAAATAAATCTTATCCTGTAAGTGGGCATACCTACAAGTCCACATTTAGTTTAAATTTTACGGTTAACCTAACTTGCATCCCTAATTCTTATCCTCCCTCTGTTCATTTTTATAGAGGTAGCTCTGGGTATGTGAATTAAGAAAAATTAAAAAAATATGGTACACATAAAATCAGGAGAAAAGAGATAGAGATAGAGATTTATTAGAAAGACAAAAAGTGTATTGAAAAAAAAGAAATGTGTATTGAAAGTAAGAATAATATATATTGAAAAATAAATTTTAAATGACTTATATTTGTAAACGGAGGGAGTACCTGAATTGCGTGTGTTGCACGAGTCTGTGGTTTCCTTCTTGTAACCTTCGTGCGGCGCCTTTATAATTAAGTACCCCGGCAAAAGATTCATCCATCGAAAGTTCTTTTCATGGCACCATGTCATCAGACAATTACTAGCATTTTTTATCAGAAGATGGTAGTAGAAAAGCGGGTAGCCGTCACAACGTAAATTATATGGATGTTCCACTTTGTTGCTGCCTAAACATTCTGGTACCACTCGCATTACAGAGCATAGGATGGTTTAGAGGGAATGGTGAGGATTTTTCCACAACCAAGAGTCGATTTGAGCTGTGCAGATATTCAAATTATATTCTGTTCTAATATCAGTTTGATTTGTGAAAGGGATCATTTTGTGTCCATAAAACCATGTGACCAGATCATCAGGTTAACAATAAACCATTTCCGTTTAGCAGGGACAGAAAAAGAGCTTAAGATAGGTTAACAATAACCCTGCAGATATGGATTAGCACAGAGGCTTTAGTTCAGGTGTTAAAGTAGCAAAGAAGCTTAGTTAAACTAAAATAGATATAGATACTTTCAGTTTGCCATTTTTATAACAGCTTCAAGACAAGAACTTTCTCATACCGTTTTCTGAAATTATCTTCCTAGTGATCCACTTTGTTCGTAGATATGCTCTCAGTTCGTTAAAATCATGCGTATCTATAAAATTCTACCAGTTAGCCACTTTTTTTATTTTTTTTAGTTCTTTCATTATGGTTAGCTGAGTCCGTCAATTTGGTTAATCACATCATCGTCGATGATGTGACGTAGCTTTCCCATGTATACATTTATCGCCTGATACTCTGGTTACTTCTCTTAATTAGAACGGCACTAGTATCCGATCCTCTTCTACATAATCATAAATTCTCTTTCTAGTGATCCATTATGGGAAGCATACAGCACAAGAGTGGAAACCATTTTGACCTCAAAGTGTCTTCTGAAATCAATATGAACCTCCGACAATTACAAAGTTAAACTTACATCATCAACTAGAATACTATCCCCAGGTGTGCCTAACAAACTTACATGCAGCCGTCTCTTAACAAGCCATCAAATTCAAGCGACAAGCATACAGACACGATCTCAGTTGGATGATAACAGCATCCGTTTTCTCAGGGTAACCGTTAAGCGCCTTACTTCATATGCTTCCTCAGTGCCTGACAAATATAATCAGTGGGCGCCTTCAGATGGTTGTGTGTAGGAGAATGAAGGCTGTTGGGCAATCGGTGGAGCTGGAGGAGCACCAGAAGTAGGGGCTGCAGGTGCTGGTGGATTTGTTTGGTACATGGCTGGAGGCGCCCCGCTGTTGGGCATGGGAGCGCCAGGGGCACCAGATTTCGGAGGTGGTAGTGTTGGAGGCCTTGGTAGGGGTGCCATCTGCATAGGCATGGAACCAGGTGGCCCGATTGGTTGTGGCATGGAAGCAGGTGGCGCGCCTGGTTGTGGCATGGAAGCAGGTGCGCCTGGCTGCAGCATGGCTGGTGGAGCTCCAGGATAACCTGATAGACATTTGGAAAGTCAGTTACATAAAATAATCAGTTTTTGGTTTCAATGAATGAAATGTATCAGAAGCTTCAAGTTGTTACGGAAAAATGAAAATGGAACATTTTAGGGAGTAAACTACAACTTGGCATTGGGGGCACATCTTAGTGCCTAGGTGTTGTTTCATAATCATAATTAAAACCTTGGGCATATCATGGCATTGGGGAGAGGCCTAGATGCCTAGGCAAACGCGTCAAAACCATGTGCAAATGATCTTATTTGTGAGCATTGGCACACCACAACTCAATATTAGACAAATTAGTGTATAAACAAATTGAATATATGTGACAAAGAACCAAATTTAGGGCAGGACGACTATCAGCTATTCTCCCCACAAAATATTTAATATTTATCAATTGAAATATTCATGTTAATCATGCAGGACATGTACATGCAGTTCTTTCAGCTTTTATATAAAAAAAAATACAGGATTCAAGGAACAAACATAAATTGAAATTAGGCTGTGCTAACTAAGGTACGAAGTTATAATAAATACTTGTAATCATGAACAATAACAAAAATAAATGGTCTTACCTGGAACACCAGGAGTTGGCAAAATAGGGGGCCTAACTCCAGGCATCAATGGAGCACCAGGTGGCATGAACGGTGTGGGTAGAACTGGAAGACGAGGATGCACCACACCTCCTGGAAGTGACATAAGATGTTGGTTGAAAGGAGCACCAACTTGGTAAGCTGCAGCTTGGCCCAGGTGTTCCTTGATCCTTTGATCAATTAAGCTTTGAGTCTGCTGCTCCTCAAATTGTTGATAGTAGTTTCGAACATTTGCCTAAATGTTCCAAGTGAGGAATGCTCAGAAACATCTTACGAGTTACAAAACACCAAGCATAAAATGGAATTATAGTATAAACAAGAACAAAATGAATACCTTGTGTTTGTACCCTGCATTGTGTTGCTTACGGACGGAGGGCTGCGCCAATTTTTATGAAGTTAGTAAACTCACATATCAGCAATAAAAAAAATACAGGACAATACAAACAGCAGAAAAGTAACTCTCTTCAAGCCAATTTTTTTATTACAATGAAGAAGGCATATTGATATACAGAAAAGCAATAGTTTTGCAGTTTGTAAATATGCCATTGCACATTCTCTATACAAAAATAAGTGGTTGCCAAGTGCAAAAATTGTATGCTATGTTATGAAGAGGTGGTGGATGCACTAGTCTCCTGCATTCCCAGCTGAGCATCAATCACATAAATGGACCACAAAATACATCTGGACAATAAATTGAATTTTGCCACCAAGATTAATAATATGAAACGAAGTAGCACAAATAATTCGAGAAAATCAAGCACAAATAACACCTTACATCTGCCAAACCGAGATAAGGGCAGTACGTAAGTCTCCATTACATGGAAATTTTTTTCATGACATTGAAGGAGGCAAGTAAAAGGCAACTAACCGAGTCATGGGTCAGGTAGGTGTCGCAGTAGTCGCAGTAGTACCTGCAAGCATCGAATGAGCACCCAAAAAAAAAAAAAATCAGTACACGGCAGATCAAAATGCAACGGCACCCACACAAATTGAGCACTCCCTCGCTTCCCCGCAAGAATCGTTAATCCTATCAAAGTGCACGAAACCTTCGAGCTAATCGAGCACCTGATCTAGGGTTCCAATCCAAATCCTACAGCCCTAAGCCTCATCCCAATCACGCAGCCACCCAAGTGCAAGAGAGAGAAACACACACCGGGGCATCGCGATGGCAGGTCACAGCGCCGGCGGCGAGATGAGGAAGGGGATCACGTCACGGCGGTCCGCGGTGAGTGGAGAGCGGACCACCGGAATCTGGCGCGCTCTCCAAACCCTCGCCGACGCGCTACTACGAGCAGCTCGACAGGCGACAGCTCGAGAGAATTCCGGTACTCTTTATGGGCCGGGTTGGTCGGTAAAAAGTTGGCCCAATAGGTGACACGCCGCCGCCAGTGCTCAGGCTATCGCCCGCATGGGCCTCCGTCACACTGACTCGACTCGAGAGTCACGGCCTAAGGCCCGTGGAGGGAACAATCTGGCATGACAACTCCGTCCAATTGGTGTGGTGCGATGGCCCATATGGACCTTTGAAAGCCCACATAGATATTGAACACCGGTTTTTTTTTAAAAAAAAACCCTGTCCCATGTGCTGTGGATGTGGTACCATTGGCTGGTGTATTAGACCAGCCACAGTGCTATGGGTTCCATAAACATCACATCACTCATAAGTAGGTCTGAAATATGGACCGAAGAATCCGAGGGTTAAATGGGTTCTCTTTCATTCGAGCTGCAATTTTATGATCTATTATCGACCATTATTATCGACCATTAAATTAAAAGGATCGAATTGGATTGGATCGTGCTTTTAAAAAGATTAGATTTTTTATTATGGTATGTTTAGAAAAAAAAATGGTTGAGTCCATGGATTGTACCCACCTTTAATGATGTAAGAGCCTCTTGAATTTGTGATTGTGTATTAAATATAATAGAAAAGTTAGAGAAGTAGAATCTATGGGTCAAACAAATAATATTTAGGCCTACTCATAAGGCAGTGGTTCCTCTATTCTTGCTCCTCTCACAATGGATGCACCCGTGTTTGAAAGATTTTAATCTTTCTTTTTCTCTCACCGTGATTCTAAGCACCGAGTGCTTCTTCATACATCGATGCTAAGATTTGGAGTTGAAGAATCGGTGGTTGCAGCGGAGTCACCCAGTGCTTCAAGGAAATATTCCCTCAAGGCACTAACCCAAACGGGGCCACTGTTATTGATCCATGTCAAAAATTGCTCTTGGTCGTCGTTCGATTGCTCGCCACCGAGGGTCGGTCGCGTCGTGCTCTTCTTCCTCCGCGGCGTCGGCACCCAAGCTTCTCCTGGTCAATTCGCTGCGGCCGGGTCCCCCCTGCCACGACGAGGTGGCCACGTGCGCGCGGTAAGAGTTGAGGCCCGAGAGAGAGCGCACCGTTCATCCACTCGAGACAATGCTCTTTTCGGATGGCTGTAGCCTGACCAGGCCGGCCAAATCTTTCCTGATATCAGTCGATCGTGGCCATTTCCGTTCACTGCACATGTGGTTGCACCGTCGCTTACGGGGCCCATCCATCCAAACAAGCAGAAGTTGATATTATTATTGATTTTTAACATCAATTTTAATTATTTATTTTATTTAAAAAATTAGTTTAAAAACGAAGTGAGCAAGTGCTAATGTAGGGAGGCAAAAATGCATCGATCCATTTTGTCGGGAGATGACCGATTGGATGTACGGACTTTCATGCTTCACTGACCTCACGGCGCATGCATGGTCAGTTAATTTGGGATTGGGAGGGATTGGAGTGGAAGGAAGAGGATTGAATCTTTACTTACTTAAAGAGTAACAATAGATGGATGGCAAAGGCAATAAACGGATCAATAATACTTCCAAGTCTATCTAGCGTTGATTAAATCTCCCTCTAATCCACGTGGTTAAGAAGATAAACGAACGAACGAACCTACCACCTGAGAGTTTCTTGAAGCCATAACAAAACTCCTGTAGTTTGTGATATCTTTTCATCACTGATTACATGATCAATATTCATAAAAAAATTGCCTCATGGATAAAAGAATTAATTACGATGAAAAAAAGCGAAAGAAAATTTATCATAAACCTCTTGCTCACATCTCGTTGAGCCCGGATGATTTTTTGAAAAAACAAAGCAGGAGCACTGCCACGAATTGAGGTTTTTTTTATCGGATTCTATTTTGAGGTTGGTCCCGTACGATCTGGTCGCTCTGTTTGGTTCATGTGAATGTAACGGAATCCAATCACAGGGTAGTAGTCGCACCAGCATTTCCGTCCACCGCGTGCATCTCCACCTCTGACCATGCCGGCGAGGCCGCGGCTACCTGCCGTTGCAAGGCGCGGCGGCGGTTGTAGAATTCCGTCCAGATGCAGGGTTCACTCGTACCGCTGAAGAAACGCCTGACACCATCGCTTCGACAAGAGGCTTTCACTGAACACTGAAGAAATTCGATCCGTTGCACTCACCAGATCGAACACCAGCAAAAGTCAAAGCGAGATCCCCTCGATCGGAAGCCGATAGAGGACGGAGAAGTTCCGGTAAAGATCAACGAGGCAATACGTGTCTGAGCCTACATTTTCCTGCTTAATTGGAGTGGCCCGTAAGCCATGGCGACGCGGCCGCACGGCGGCCGCCATGCGCATATGCACGCTAGTTACACACATTTCTTCGGTTTCTGCTCTTGTTTAATCGACGCCATGTTGGCCACCAGTCCGTTCTAATTGGTCGTCAGCCAGATCAATCGAAGGCGCCCTATATAAACGGAAGCAATCCCCAATCGTCAGAACCACCAAGTCAATCAGGAGCACGCAAAAACAATCGCACATCACATACAGTTCGCGCTCTCTCCCGCTTTCATCCTCCTTAGCTTTTCCTGTAGCTAGTCTCCTGTTGTTTCAAGGTCGCAACAGTTCAAAGATCGCCATGGCTCCAGCTCGAAATTTGGCTGCCGTGTTCCTCGTAATAGCAGCCAGCTCCTGGGCGTTGGCCACCGTGGCCGCGGCCGACGTAGCGACCAATGGGTCGTCGTCGGCTCCAGCGCCGACGACCGGATGGCTCAGGGCGCACGCGACGTTCTACGGCGGCGCTGACGCCTCCGGCACCATGGGTATGTACGAAAACCTTACAATTACTTTCAGCGTGCTTCAAATCATTATAGGATGAGTAACAGTTGCTGTAACGGTTTAATTCGTGGCTCGCTCACGGCAGGTGGCGCGTGCGGGTACGGCAACCTGTACTCCGCGGGCTATGGGACACGCACGACGGCTCTAAGCTCGGCCCTCTTTAACGATGGAGCTTCGTGCGGGCAGTGCTACAAGATCGCCTGCGACCGCAAGACGGACCCTAGGTGGTGCAAGCCCGGCGTGACGGTGACCGTCACCGCGACCAACTTCTGCCCGCCCAACCTCGCTCTGCCCAGCGACAACGGCGGCTGGTGCAACCCGCCGCGGCCGCACTTCGACATGGCGCAGCCGGCGTGGGAGAAGATCGGCGTCTATCGCGGTGGCATCATCCCGGTCATATACCAAAGGTGTGTCGTCATCTTCTGATCTTCTCTCTGTATATATGTTTGCCTCGTAATTGAGAATCCAATTTCCAGTAGAAGTTCAATTACGAACATGATCGATCAAAAACTTCGATCTTGTGCAGAGTTCCGTGCGTTCGCAAAGGCGGAGTGAGGTTCACGATCAACGGGCACGACTACTTCAACCTCGTGCTCGTGGCCAACGTCGCAGGAGCCGGCTCCTTCAAGTCGATGGACGTCAAGGGCGACAACTCTTCTGACTGGATGCCAATGGCGCGGAACTGGGGCGCGCAGTGGCACTCTCTGGCCAACCTTACCGGCCAGAGGCTGTCCTTCCGGGTGACCAACACGGATGAACAGACTCTCGTGTTCGCAAACGTCGTGCCGCGAGGATGGAAGTTTGGGCAGACGTTTGCAAGCAATTTGCAGTTCAAGTGAGCGTAGACGACTCATCTGAATTTGCCCTCCTGACTCCTGAGTGACATGGATGATATGATATCCATCCGACTGTGATCCAATGGCTCGTACATATACTTATTTGAATTTGTGATGCAACGGCTTGTACATGATTTATTTGAATTTGTATTGTACATAAGTGAGCTCATGTTATTGAATGAGGTACATATCAGATGTTATGTGTATGTAGTGTGCACACTTATCACCATTAGAAATGGAAAACTATATGAAGACATGTTAATATATGACCCTATCCTCACAGTAGCAAAGCGTCTGTAAGATTGTCAATGAAATGAAGCATAAAGTAACATCAGGTCAAGCTCAAACTGTCTACAATATTATTTTTTTATGAACAAATATTTAATCAGGTCCAAAATAATCGGTATTTTGGGCGTTCTGTACGTCGACACAGTACGAATTTGTAGATCAGAGGAGTACGATGTGATTCTTCCTAACCGATATGGTCTAATATGTGATGGACTCGAGAATATAATCTGGTTCGAGCTATCGCGAGGTGTAATATCTACGTCCAGAGGTCAGAATCAACAAACTTACGTATGATCGAGTGTGTTACAATGGCGAAAGGGCTCTTACACGGGCATAGTCTCTAACGCGCCTTTGTGAGTATATCTATCTTACTCTATGTGTTTCTTTCTTTTTTGTACGGACGGACCTTTATATAGAGACCAGACAGGATTACAATGCGAAGTAAGACGGGTGCCTCTCTGACAGGTGGGAGTCACAACGAAATTTGAGGCTCACGGAACTGGACGTCTTCTGACAGGTGAGGCATAGCCAAACTTGGTCCCCCGCGAGATAGAGTTTCCTCTGACGAGTGGGATCGCCATCAAACTTGGTCGTCACAGAACCAAGCCCCCTCTGACGGATGAGGCCAACGGCATCTTTAAGAGTGTTTCAGATGGTCCTCTGACGCCAGCTGTCATTCTTAACCTATCCTCTGTTCAGTGCCAGAGGGACAAAGTTGCTTTACCGCTCTGCCGTCTTATACATTCGTCAGGAATCTCTATGTTGGCAGGGGCTTTGTCGTGAGTTGGTCGCTCGACACTGAAGTCAGAAGATAAGTTGGTTGCTTGGCCATCTTAGCGTTATGTTGCTCTCGGCCTTACGGGAGTCGAGGAGGCTCTTGTGATTGGGTGCGCCCGACCTTCTTAGCTGGGCTTCGTAAAATTTTGCAAGATTCTTCTTTCGGGCTCACGAAGAGCGTGGACCAGTCATCGCTGATGAGCCATAGATCGTAGCTTGGGTCGTCGAGTAATCTCAGCTCGTAAGTACTCGGAGATATGATCCCGATATGTACATTCTCCCAATCATTAAACTTCAGCTAGTGAGCAGAGAGGTGACGCCTAACAATCTAAAACTTATTAGGAATAAGAGTAGAATGTTGGAGGGGAAGCAAGCAGATCTCAACTACTAGAGAACATCTGAAGTGAAAACTCGAGGTAAGAGTGCAATTCTGTTGAATGGCACACTAGCAATTCGAAAGGAAATGATTGGGGAGTGGGGGGGGTTATTCAAGGGAATATAGAGAAAATGTTATTCAAAGGATATTATTGACGAGAAATCTTGTGAAGGAAAAGATAACTGAAATTATCATTACAAGGATCTATATTCTGACATTCTTTAATTATTATTAAATAAAAAAATACGACAAAACTCTTGCTCTCACGGCTTTAGAGGAGAAAGCTACTCCTTCTGGTTTTAAAATATTGATAAACTTGACTTTTAGTGCTAATTTTGATTATTTATCTTATTTAAAAATCTAAAGAATAAAACATTAATATATCTATAAATGGAGTGTTTAACCAAAGCGGTGCAGAAATGAATCAAAACATAATTAACGAGGAATGCATATGAAAATAGTCATGAAGTAACCCGATTCTGATCGGTATCTACCAGAATCGGCTCCAGTTATGGGCTCGATAGTGTCGGTAACACTTGTCTCGAAATGATTCTAGAATCCATTCTGGTGAGGTTTGCGAATCCACACCAATTGGCAACCGCAGTCCAAATTTAAGAGAGATTCCAAATCCTACCCAAGATTTAAATATCATACAAGCATAATGATGTCCACAAACAAATCTTACAGAAACTTGACAAACAGCTGATGTGGCCGTGAATCCTCCTTAAATCAAGGAAATTGAAAAGTTCTGTAGATTAATCTCTTACTGACACATCAGGTGTTTGTAATTTTTTTTTTTAAGATCTGTTAGTAGAGAAGCAGCAATGCTCGATATACAACTACTGTGCCGTTGCCGCTCACGTTCCATAGCCAAGAACATCGATCGCTTAGGGCTGCTTGGCTCAAGCAGGCTCTATCTTATTTGCTTTTTTTTTACATAAATGGTAGTATCGGTAGCCGTCTTATTGCCGTAGTGCTTATGGAGTACATTTGTCGCTGATTTTAAACATCAACTTTGACTTATTCGTTTTATTTAAAAAATTAAGTTGTGATTTAAATAATTTTAATAATAAATAAAATTATAACAAAATACTCATCCATCCGTCTCAATACAATTGATTTTTAGCCCCAGACACGAAAACCAAAGCATCTTGTCTAAGGACTCTGCTACCCACCGTTCATTTCCTATCCGCGTCTTCCGTCGCTGACTCAGGGCCGTGCTAAACAAGTCTCCTCGTCAAGCGGTCCTCGCCAAGCTCACGACAGGCTAAGCGCGCCGCCGCTCCTCGCCGAGATCCGCACCCACGCGCCGCCGTCTCGTCAAGCTTCGGGACTGACTCGTCGAGCTTCGGCCACGCGCGCCACGGCCTCGCCTCGTCGAGCTCTGGCGACGCGCGCCAAGCTCCGAGACTGCCGCGTCAAGCTCGAGCCATGTGCGCCACGGCTGTCGCTCGCATCAATGGAAGCAGCCCTGCTGCAGCTCACCGCCGTTGGGGTTGTCGCGCTCACTGCCGGGGTCGTCGCACTCGCCGTCGGGGCCGTCTCAGCTAATCATCCGGCAGATTTGCTTGGCTCTGCAGTCCACGGGGAAAGAAAAAGAACGCAAATTCTGCTTCCTTGCCTTTTGCAGTTCGAAAAGAGATTGGCTGTGTTAATTTATTACACCTGCAGAGGCATCGATAGGACAAAGAGAGTATATGATATTTATTAATTTTTTAATAAAATAAATAGTTAAAATTAAAATTAAAACTAAATAACGATAACAATTAAGATTGAAATCCATCGATCATTTGTTGATTACACGGTGATGACATATGTCCTTCCGATATCTGCAGGCCAGTGCATAAATGTCGTCAGTGTTTCGTAGAACTGAAGCCATGCTCACGACATACTTTCTTGGGCAAGGAACGGCGCCGGGGCTCCCTGAACATGCAAGGATGTGCATGCAACGCCGTCCATTTCACATTAACAGGTCAAACAGGGACCGATAATCATGTAAGAAATGAAAAAAAAAATTACTGAAGCAAGCTAGCAAAACGATATACGGAATAACGTACATTAAACTGCCCGGCCACTTATTTTGACACGTCGACTGCTGCTGCTTTTGGATGGCACCTTACGCCATGCAAAAGCTGCGGCGGCTGCACCGTACCGCCATGCGCATCCGCACGTTAGCTCGGTCCCATGCAGCTTGCTTCATTCCGTGCCCTAAATTTGTTTATGAACTAAATATCCTGTACTGGCACCTAGTCAATCGTGATCACTAAGCTTCGGCTGTGTGTAGGTGTATATATACACGCACCCAATCGATCATCGGACCAAAATCATTCGTCGTAGACACAGTCGAACAAACCAAGTTCATCTTGCAGGGTACTGCATCTCAACAACTTTCTGAGGAGCAAGCAAATATTTGAGTTCTTCGTGAAGTTACTCAACAAGGTGGAAAGAGGCGATCGAGGTCGAGGTATTCACAGTCATGGCTCCAGCTCGAGTTTTCTCGCTGTTACTTCTCCTAGCAATCGGTTGGAAGATGGCCGCGGCCGCCGACGCTTCGTCTCCGGCGCCGGTCCCATGGCTGAAGGCGCACGCCACGTTCTACGGCGGAGCCGATGCTTCCGGCACCATGGGTAAGCAAGCTTCCTCAATTCTTCCACGACGCAAACGCACAAGCGAGAAGCAGGATTGACGGACACAGCTCTCTGTATAATTCGATCATTGACTTGCGTGTGTGAGTGATATTGTATCGCAGGCGGCGCGTGCGGGTACGGCAACCTGTACTCGGCGGGGTACGGCACACGGACGGCGGCGCTGAGCACGGCGCTGTTCAACGACGGCGCGGCGTGCGGGCAGTGCTACAAGATCGCGTGCGACCGAGCGAGGGCGGACCCGAGGTGGTGCAGGCCCGGCGTCACGGTCACCGTCACGGCCACCAACTTCTGCCCGCCCAACTGGGCGCTGCCCAGCGACAACGGCGGCTGGTGCAACCCGCCCCGCCCCCACTTCGACATGGCGCAGCCGGCGTGGGAGAAGATCGGCGTCTACAAAGGAGGCATCATCCCCGTCATGTACAGAAGGTATATATATATGTCTATGCATCATATATATAAGCTTATATATATAGTAAATCAAATCTGCTTACTTATTACTAACTATGAAACTTCTTGTGCAGAGTTCCATGCGTTCGCAAAGGCGGAGTGAGGTTCACAATCAACGGCCACGACTACTTCAACCTGGTGCTGGTGGCCAACGTCGCAGCAGCTGGCTCCGTCAAAGCGATGGCCGTGAAGCCCGCCGGCTCGTCGGAGTGGCTGACGATGGTCAGGAACTGGGGGGCGCAGTGGCATTCCTTGGCGTACCTCAGTGGGAAGACGCTCTCGTTCAAGGTGACTACCACGGACGATCAGACTCTCGAGTTCACAAACATCGCGCCGCGAGGGTGGAAGTTCGGCCAGACGTTTTCGAGCAAGTTGCAGTTCAAATGAACGATCCGGCCCTGCTAGATTGGGTTCTGTGTACCTGCAAGCTTATAAATTAATGGTGCACGTTAGCAGTGCTTGTGTATAGAACCAATTAATCGACCAATGATCTGGATTGTACATTTATTTATTTTTATTGTACATTTATGTTCATGTGAATTACATTGCACTAGATGTGCAAATACTCTTGTCAAATTATCTCTAAGTCTAAAGCTCTTGCTGTACTATTAACGCAAGTGGACCGTGGTTGCTAATATCTTCACACGGTTATCACGACATGAAACTGAGATATATAGCTTGTTCTTATGACACCGACATTGCTCTTGTTCTTATAATTTTCTGCAACAATCTGCTCTTGCTCTAATAATTCTCACGATTTAATTGTCCGGGAAACACAATCTTTGCTGTAGTAGCACTGAAGAAGTTTTGAAATGTCCAGTGCCTCCGTAAATTTACATATGCACATACAGCAAAAGTAACCATATATATTGGATGTAACTCAAGGCTTGAACTTTGGCATCAGTAACACCGCCAGAACTGATTCTGTTTCGTTGTCTGAAAAAGGTTCGTGTTGGCCAGTCATTGCGCGGGGTCGAAGTGTGAGCGGTTAAATTCTTCGATCATACTACTCCACTTCTATCTTTTGTTGACTGTTTTGGACATTTATTTTGTAATAGTTTTAAATTCGATGCTTGACAGTGCAGTCGAAGAAACGGTCTGCATGCCTTGTTTGACAAGGGCTTTGCATGTAAACGGCGGCGGCGCCCCTTTCACACTTAGCATGACGAACCAATCAAAAGATAAATCAGTGCAGTCACTTGATCCACCGGCTAACACGCTTTCTTGCACTATTCTACGCTGCTCATCCAGCATGCTCGCAACGCAATGTTCGTAAGCTCATGGCCTCATCCGAGATACTCGCCGTATTCACGGATCGCAGTTCATACGCAGAACAGTGCTCTGCACTCACCTTACAAGTGCAAAGAATTTCGAAAGATTTGTTTCAAGCATCTTGAACCAGAATGAACTCAATCGAAGTCACCCAACCCAAACACACACGCACCAGACAGGATTCAGAGTAACGAATAAACTAATGTAACAAGTATTTTCGCCGACCAGCCTGACCTCTCAACAATGGCATTCTACTTCCGGTTGTGTTGCTAAGTTAGATCTCTCATCTCCGAGGGAACTACTCTACATCATAGAAGTGAGAGCCCGCATGCATAAACATTGGGTCAGTGACAGCTCATGTGCATCTACAGGTAAATTTTGCACTCCAACAAGGAGAACTTTACATTCTATCAGATTCTACCCATGAACTTACAGAAACAAACAAGAACCTGGAACACAGCTACAATCGAATCTAGTATGGCACAGCTATCTCAGCTTCGAGTAGATCTGATCCGGTTCAACTGGTTTGGCTCAGTTTCCAGTATTGATAGAACTTGTGGCATCGACATGCCACCTGACACAACAATTTCTGCAAAAATATGAAGGGAAAAAAATCGTTCAGAGCATATACAACAGAATGTCAATATAAACAGGGAGAAAAACAGGAATATGGGAATACCAATGCCTTCGCGAACAGATAAGTTTGGCCTAATCACATCATTCGAGTTGATTAAAAATATGTCACCAATATAGAGGTGATTGGTTGGGACATAAACACAGCACATCTGCTCTTCACTGGAATAACCCTGAGAGGCAAGAAAATAATGCATCAGCAATATTTCAAGCACGCTTGATTGGTCAAAAGCATGTGACCTATCACTGAAATATGAGGAACAGCGGGCAAACAAACTTTTGTATCCCCAATGATATGGATGATCATATGATAAATAGAGACAAAATCTGTACCGAACAAATATAGCTACATATGTTAGAAATCAAATACACAAACAGAAACTGCATGTTACGGCATCTACGACACGGTTTAGATTTCCTAGTTTTTAGAGCTGTTGATTGCATCTTAAATGAGTATCTACAGTAGCAGCAAAGAGGACAATTGTCCTGACTCCTGTTACCGCCAAGTAAAATTTTCCTGGGAAAGCCTGCAATAATCGCATAAGCACTCAGCAAAAAGGACATCTCTACCCAACAGCATTTACCAAATCCCACCCCTTGGGTAACTTTTCATAATATCTTCCTGTATACCCAAACAGGCTCTACATCCATCCTTACAAATCCCAAGCATGGCACTGCCTGTCAACACACCATGCTACTGTCTTGTGACCATGAGACAATCACACACTGTGATGTCAGGTAGCTATCAACCTTATTGTGTCGTTCAGATACTTGTGGTGTTGTGGTGTCGTTGGGATAGGAGATATAAGGAGTCTCTATGGGCTTACTAAATCCAAATCCAATATGATGGTTTACATGGACATTAGAAGTCAATCGCTTATATGGGCTGAGAGTCAGGCCATGGCCTATGTGGCCCTAGTGCCCACCACTGCCCTGATGCCAAGATGATAGTTGTAGCCAACACAGCACACTAAGCAAGCAGTGCTTCAAGGGGAAGCCAACAGGGAATTCCAAATCCTTTTCACAGTTCATAGCACCAACTAATAAATTGACGTACAGCATTTTGGAGTTCATCATATATTCTTTTACAGAATTTTAAACGTCAAAAATTCTGTCAAGTCAACAGAAAAAAATTGTAGTGAGTCGCATTTGCTGGTTAGATAAGTTTTAACAAAAAAACTAGTTCCACTACAGAAAACCCAGAAACACTTGATTACAATGAAAATACACATAATTCAAAGGCCATCCGAACCAATCAAAGTAGTGACATTGAACAAACCTGAAGGAGAACTTCTGAAGTGATAAACCCAAATGCATACTCGCCAATTCTAGGGTGCCTAATAATGACAACTTCCTTGAATGCATGCTTGTTTTGATCTGCATTAAAATTTGTATAAGTGATGACCATTTAAACTGACATTAGCAGAAACACAAAAAGGTAATTACCAGGTGAAATTGCAGCA
>BCLH01003524.1:0-27581 GCA_001602315.1 Zoysia pacifica
AATGCAGCAGAGCCTCGAAGGTATCCGGATCCACGTCGCTGATGACACGAATGTTGGACTTGGTAGCGATGGTCTCCTCTTTCGTCGGGCCAAAGAACTCTTCCATGAAAACCGATGACCGGGCGGCGAGCACTAGCTTGTGCGCGGCGAACACCTTGCAGCCCACCTTGAACTCCACGTCTGCACCTTCCTTTGTCCCGAGGAGGCGACCAAGATCGGCGTGTAGCTCAGACGACGCAGAAGCCGGCAGGGCAGAGGCGGGCGTCGACGACCCCGCGTCTGGATCCGGGATCAGCACGATGGTGTGTTGCAATTTTTTCGATGTCTGATCCGAGAGTCTCGTGCGACGGAAAAAAATCTTTAAGAGATTTAAAGGTGGCCATCAGATTCTGTAGATCCGGTCGTCAGAGTCGAGGAAGATGAGGTGTCTATCTGTGTTTTATTGATGCGGTCTTCTGCGCTAGGACAACAACGGTCGGTGACGAGGGCAGAGGCGTGAAAGCCGCGGCGACGTCGTCGATCTTTCGGTGATGGCGGTTGTCGTAGCAGTGGCTGCAGTGGAGCTTCCCGTCAGCACAGTGCCCTCTCATAGATCGAATTTAGGGTTTGTCGGTGGGTTGTAGCGGTACAGACTAACTTGGTTCTGAGTACCGGTCGGCTCCCACCTCTATTTATTGTGATGCTGACGATAAGGGTGTATCAGCTATATTGGGCTGGGCGCCCTCGATCCGAGCCCGTGTCAAGGGCCTATTTGACCGTTGGACTAAAATGATGGAGATCAATTTCTAACATTCTTTCCCTTTATCTCACTTTATACTTTTACTTTTAAGTACTTTTAACTTTACTTATTCCATTACAGATTAATGCATAGAAATGTCTAATCGTCACGGTCAATCGCCGATAGATTTAACAGCCACAATACACCTTTCTGTTCTGATATAGTTGCTACACTTTTGAGCCATCTTTTAGTTTAGAAATCACAGAGTTTTCTTTAAACCCATGTCGGCAACATGTTCAATGAATACTTTAAGTGGTAAGTCTTTAGTAAGCGGATCCGCTAACATCTTTACGGTACTTATATGCTTAAGACTTATAACTTGATCCCGAACTTTATCTTTCACGACATAGTACTTTATGTCAATCAGTTTGACATCACCATTTGACTTATTGTTATATGCATACGTTACTGCGGACTCATTATCGCAGTACAATTTAAGTGGTCCATAGATGTCGTCAACCATTTTTAAATCGGGCATGAACTTCTTAAGCCAGTTCAGCTGCCTCGTAGCCTCATAACATGCTACAAACTCAGCATATATTATAGACGATGTAGTGACGGTTTGCATTGAGCTTTTTCACGAAATAGCTCCTCCAGCGACAGTAAACACATATCCGAATGTAGACTTTCTATCATCTCTTGCATAATCAGAATCTGTGTACCCCACTATAAAGAGTGAATCTGATCTTCTGTATGTCATCATGAAGCCTTTAGTTCCTTACAAATAACGCAAAACTTTTTTTTACAAATTTCTAATGTTCTATTTCAGGATTGCTCTGGAATCTGTCAAGTAACCTGGTAACAAATGTAAGTCAGGGCGTGTACACACTTGAGTATACTGTAAGCTTTCGACAGCTGAAGCATATGGAACCGATTTTATTTGATCAATCTCATACTGGTTCCTCGGGTATTGAAAATCCTCATATCTGTCGCCCTTGACTATAGGTGCAGATGAATGACTACATTTGTACATACCAAATTTTTTAAAACTTTCTCTATGTATGTCTTTTGTGACAGTTCCAATACCTATTTGTTTCTATCTCGGTGAATTTTGATTCTTAAAACGAATGAAGCTTCAGCAAGATCTTTTATATCAAAGTTTGAGTACAAAATCTTTTTTTGTCTCCAGTAGCAGACTGATGTTACTACTTAGCAAGTAGGATATCATCCATATATAGGATTAGTAAGATAAATTTCTCATCTTTAAACTTTGAGTAAACACAGTTGTCCTCAATATTTTCTTTAAACTCAAATTTCTTTATCGTACTATCAAATTTCAGGTACCACTGTCTTGAAGCTTGCTTTAACCCATAAATCGATTTCTTCGGACAGTATCTCATTCTTTCATTTCTTTCCACGATAAAACCTTTCGGTTAGACTATGTAAACATTTTTTTCCAAATCTCCATTGAGGAATGCTGTCTTTACATCCATTTGATATAACTGTAAATCATAATGAGTCACTAGTGCCATTATGATTCTGAAGAAATTTTTAGATGAGACTGAAGAAAAGGTCTCATTAAATTCAATCCCTTCTTTTTGCGTAATGTCTTTTGACACGAGTCGTGCTTTATATCTTTCTACATTACCTTGGGAGTCGAATTTTGTCTTATACACCCATTTGCAATCTACCGTTTTGGCTCATTTAAAAATTACTTTTAAGTCTCAGACTTTATTAGCTTTCATGGACTTCATTTCTTTTTTCATGGCTTCAACCTATTTTGAAGAGTTTTCGCTTCTCATGGCTTGTTCAAATGAGGTGGGATCATCCTCTATTTGAAATTCGTCTGTTTGATAAATCTGATAATCATCAGAAATAACTGATCTTCTTACTCTTTAAGACCTTCTTGAGGCCTCCTTATTTTACGCATTTTCTGTTGGAAGCTGTTGTTGCTTCCCCTCATCTATGGCAACGAGTTATATGGGATCTTGAGGAGCAGGTTCCTCATTCTCATTTATTATTGCCACAGGAGGAACAATTACAGGTGCTGGCACCACAATATGCTGCACTGTCGGTGCAACGACATTCGGTAGTGAAAAGAATGGCTCTTGAATCATTGGAATAGGCGCGTACGCCCGCTTCTTTTTAAGATCAATCTCTTGAGCTACCATACTCCCCCTCATCATATCATCCTTTAAGAAGACAGCATGTCTCATTTATACAAACTTTGTATATCTGTCTGGGTAGTAGAAACGATAACCTTTTGACTTTTCAAGATAGCAAATAAAATGGTAACTTATTATTTTTGGATCAAGCTTTCTAATGTTTGCGTTAAATACCTTAGCCTCAGCATGGCTCCTCCACACTCGCAAATGGTTTAATGAGGGAACTCTTCCTGTCCACAATTCGTACGGTATTTTGGGCACCGACTTACTTGGTACTCTGTTGAGAATATAGATGACGGTTTTTAACGCCTTCATCCACAAACTCAATGGTAGTGTGAAATAACTAATCATGCTTCGTACCATATCCATCCAGGTACGGTTACGTCTTTCAGCTACTCTATTTTGCTGAGATTCGCCCGGTGTAGAATACTGGCCCACTATTCTATTTTCCTGTAGAAACCTTACAAAAGGTCCAGAAACTTGTCCATACGAGATATGCCGATCGTAGTACTCTCCCCCACGATTGGATCGGACTATCTTAATCTTTAAATCGTGTTAGTTTTTTACTTCAGCCTTAAATATCTTAAATTTATCTAAGGCTTCATTTCTTTAGTTGATTGATAAATATAGCCATATCGAGAGTAATCATCCGTGAATGTTATGAACGAGTCATAACCATTTATACTCTTCACAGGAAAAGGACCACAAATATCTGTGTGAATAATTTGTAGAACTCCTGTGCTTTTTTTGCATTTTTTTTAATTTTTTTTACATATTTTTCTTTGATGCATTCTCTGCATTGTTCGTTCTAAGTCTGAGAACTTTAGTGCAGGAAGAATATCATTCTTAACTAGTCTTTCTATTCTCCCCCTCGAAATATAGGCTAAACGACAATACCATAATTTCGACGACGCATCTAGAGTTCTTTTTCGTTTTCTGTTTACACTGGTAGATGAGGATTCATTTACTTTCTCGCATGCAATGTTCTCATTATCGCATACGACATTCACATCATCACGTAGTGATAACAAATAAAGCTCATTTTTGTAAGATGGAAAGACCAACACATTCTTTATTAAACATTATTTTACACTTGCAATTTTCAAAATGACAATCATAACCATCATTGTCTAAATATGAAACACTAATCAAATTCCTCTGTGGAGAAGGTAGATAGAGAACATCTCTAAGTATAAAAGTGAAGCCATCAGCTAGCTCTAATGAAAGATCACTAACGGCTTCAACTTTTGCTTCGACTCCATTTGCAACTTTAATGCATCTTTCTCTTCTTTGCGTAGTCCTCGTCGAATAGAATATCTGCAATAAATTAGCAACAACAACAGTTGCTCCAAAGTCAATCCACCAAGTGAATTTTGAATATTGCACATATATAGATTCATTTATAAAGATAATAATGTTCTCACCTTTCTTTGCCATTATCATCTTTAAATAAAAGAGACAATTCTTTTTGTAGTGTCCCGTCTTCTTGCAGTGAAGACATTGATCCTTATCTACTGCAAATTTATTCTGTTGAGGCTGATGGACATGAGCTTTTCCTTTGTTCTTTGAAAAGTGACTGTTGAAATTTTTTCTTTTGTTGTCCTTCACATAGTTGATAGAACCACCATGTGAAGCTTTAATTCTGTCCTCCTCTTACACACACATAGCTACGCACTTTTTCAAGTCCTATGTCTCGGGTTACATATTGTAGTTGACAACAAATGTGTTAAACTCTTTTGGCAAAGAAGCAAAAATCATATGAATAAGGAGCTCATCCTTGAGACTCAGATCCATTGATTTGAGCTTGGATGCCATGTTGCTTATTCTTATTATGTGCTCTCTTATGCCGCCGTTACCATCAGAGTACCTTTCTGTCACAAGCTACTTAATCACTTGTGTAGCATATATCTTTGAAAAGCTAGTAAACTGACTCTTTATTTTTTTAAGGTACTCTGTGATGGTGTCACACTCTGAGATTGAGCCCACAATTGCAGGCTCAATCGTGTTCTTTATCACAACCAAACATTTCTTGTTGGTTGTGGTCTATTTTCTATGCTAAAGTCATAGGACATCTCTAAGAGAGCAAAATCTCTCTGTCTGGTCTGCCAAGCAGCATCAGTCTCATCATCTTTCCTCACTGACAGTTCAGGCTCAGTGGGTCATGCTGTGGTAAGAACCCAGTCCACCTCAGTCAAGATAAACGCTAGGTCTATCTTTTTCTTCCACTCTCTATAGTTGTCACCTTTGAGAGTGGGGATCTCTTTGATACAACTCATCAAGTTATATCCGCCTGAAAATAAATCAAATAAAGTGAGAACATAATAATAATAAAATTATATGCCTTATTTTCAAAGTTGGTTAAAAATATGACACAATTTTGTCTTATACATTAAATCTACATCACCGTTGGGCAGAAATAGAAATAATGCATAAAAGTCTCAATTACAAAATTATAATACTGTTATTATCAACGTGGGTCAGAAAATAATAATATCATAATTATCTGAAATTTATTACTATTTTTCTAAAATTAAATTCTTCTGTTGGTTCAAATTTAATAAAAAAATAATATTCTTTAAGTACGCAGCGAAAAATAAAATTTCTTTGATTTTCAGAAGCATTTACTTTATTTTTCTATTCTGTCAAAAATATCCCGTTGGTTCAATTTTTGACAGGTTTTATTTAGCAAAAATTAGCTAAATAAACAATTAAAATAAGCTTCTGAAAATTAAAAAAAGGAAAAATTCCTTAAATTGGGCCATTTCCTCCTTTTTCGGCCCAAGGCTACAGTGGCCGCACGCTCTTGCGGCCCAACAGCCTGTCGAATTTTTTTTTCTTTTGTTTTCGGTGTAACGGCCGCGCGCCGATTTAGCGGGTATAAAAACCCAGTCGTGGCGGCTGAACCCTAACCCTAGCCTCTCTCTCTCTCGCGGCGACGTCGTCGATCTCCCGGTGACGACGGTCGTCGTGGCAGCGATGGCGGTAGAGCTTCCCGTCGGCACAGCGCCTTCTCGTAGATTGAGTTTAAGGTTTGTCTGTGGGTTGTGGTGGTACAGACTAACTCGGTTTTGAGTACTGCTGGTCTCCACTTTTATTTATTGTGACGCTGACGACAAAAATCCATAAGTTATATTGAGCTGGACGTCTTCGATCAAAGCGCGTATCAAAGACCCATTTGGTCGTTGGGCAAAAATTGTGAACATCAATTTCTAACACGGTGAACTCGCACCCGATGACGAAGCAGCCGCGCTCCAAAACCCCGGACTCCTCCAGGTCCTGCAGCGTGGCGAAGCGCTCGAAGCCGCGATCACCGGTCCAACCGAGGCTGCCCTGTTTGTTGGTAGAGGTGAAGCGCGGCGGGCTGCCGCCCACGTCGTACAGCGTGAACCTGATCTTCACGAAGTGGTGGAAGGCTTCGTCGTCGGCGTCGTCGTCCTCCAAGAGGTAGACGGACACGGCGTCCGTGGTGACGGGGAGCTTCCCGTTGGGGGTAGAAGGCGATGCGCCACGAGCGGCCGGCGGTGACCATTGCGTCTGACTCGACGCAGCGGCCGTTGGCCAGAGTCATCCTGCGGATCCGCGACACCGGTGGGTGGACCGGCCACGTCGTCGGCGTTGACATGGCAGATGCCATAGACTATACTAGACGAGAGCGGCGGCGGACGTGGTGGTCTGGTCGGCGTATATATAAGCCTGCCAAGGTAGGGCGAACGAAACAAGAAATCGTGAATAGCGCGTGATCTCCGGAATTAGTTCACCCGTAACAGATGAACTCTATGCTATCGAGATTCGAGAGAGGAAACTGATAGGGATAAAAATCTGTTTACCCTCAACCGCAGCCGATAAGGACTCGAATTACTCCGCATGTATCGGTCAAAATGCAGTACAAAGGTCAATGAAATTAAAAGGCGCCTCTGACAACTCTCAAACTCAAGGGGAAGTTAAAAGAAAATAAAAAATGTTTTGCATGCAACCATGCCAAGGTAGTACAAGGTTTTGGAAACTGGTCGTTGGACCGGTTTTCGCTTTGCCCCAAAACCACGCATTTTCATTTCATAAAAGGTGCATACATGAGCAGGTTGCTGTGAAATTTAGTAAGTTAGTACATAATCTGGTTGGAAGGTATTTTATTTAATCCGGTTGTGGAGTCACTACTTTGGTTGCTCACTCAAGCTGCAGTTAGAATTTTTAGATCATTTAAAATTCACGTGCAAGGAATATGTAGGTCATTCTAGCTGTAAAATTCAGTCAGTTAGTACATAACCTGATTGGAAGGTATTTTATTTAATCCGGTTATGGAGTAACTACATTGGTTGCCCACTCAAGCTGCTGTTTAGAATTTTTAGATCATTTAAAATTCACATGCATGGAATATGTAGGTCATCCTAGCTTTAAAATTTAGTCGGTTAGTACATAACCAGATTGGAAGGTATTTTCTTTAATCCGGTTATGGAGTAACTTCTTTGGTTGCCCACTCAAGCTGCTGTTAGAATTTTTAGATCATTTAAAATTCAGGTGCAAGGAATATGTAGTTCATCCTAGCTGTAAAATTCAGTCGGTTCGTACATAACCTGATTGGAAGTTATTTTCACTAATCCGGTTATGGAGTAACAACTTTGGTTGTCCACTCAAGCTGCTGATAGAATTTTTAGATCATTTAAAGTTCACGTGCAAGGAATATGTAGGTCATCCTAGCTGTAAAATTCAGTCAGTTAGTACATAACCTGATTGGAAGGTATTTTCATTAATCCGGTTATGGAATAACTACTTTGGTTGCCCACTCAAGCTGCTGTTAGAATTTTTAGATCATTTAAAATTCACGTGCAATGAATATGTAGGTCATCCTAGCTGTAAAATTCAGTCGGTTAGTCCATAACCTGATTGAAGGTATTTTATTTGATCCGGTTATGGAGTAACTGCTTTGGTTACCCACTCAAGCTGCGGTTAGAATTTTTAGATCATTTAAAATTCACATGCATGGAATATGTAGGTCATCCTAGCTGTAAAATTCAGTCGGTTAGTACATAACCTGATTTGAAATTATTTTAATTGATCCGGTTATGGAGTAACTACTTTGGTAGCCCACTCAAACTGCTGTTAGAACTTTTTGATCATTTAAAATTCACGTGCAAGGAATATGTAGGTCATTCAAGCAGTAAAATTCAGTCGGTTAGTACATAACCTGATTGGAAGTTATTTTCATTAATCCGGTTATGGAGTAACTACTTTGGTAGCCCACTTAAGCTGCTGTTAGAATTTTTCGATCATTTAAAGTTCACGTGCAAGGAATATGTAGGTCATCCTAGCTGTGAAATTTAATCGGTTAGTACATAACCTGATTTGAAGGTATTTTCATTAATCCGGTTATGGAGTAACTACTTTGGTTGCCCACTCAAGCTGCTGTTAGAATTTTTTGATCATTTGAAGTTCACGTGGAAGGAATATGTAGGTCATCCTAGCCGTAAAATTCAGTCGGTTAGTACATAACCTGATTGAAGGTATTTTATTTGATCCGGTTATGGAGTAACTGCTTTGGTTGCCCACTCATGCTGCGGTTAGAATTTTTAGATCATTTAAAATTCAGGTGCAAGGAATATGTAGTTCGTCGTAGCTGTAAAATTCAGTCGGTTAGTACATAACCTGATTTGAAAGTATTTTATTTGATCCGGTTATGGAGTAACTACTTTGGTAGCCCACTCAAACTGCAGTTAGAATTTTTAGATCATTTAAAGTTCACGTGCAAGGAATATGTAGGTCATCCTAGTTGTGAAATTTAGTCGGTTAGTACATAACCTGATTTGAAGGTATTTTCATTAATCCGGTTATGGAGTAACTACTTTGGTTGCCCACTCAAGCTGCTGTTAGAATTTTTTGATCATTTGAAGTTCACGTGGAAGGAATATGTAGGTCATCCTAGCTGTAAAATTCAGTCCGTTAGTACATAACCTGATTGGAAGGTATTTTCTTTGTTCCGGTTATGGCGTAACTACTTTGGTAGCCCACTGAAGCTGCTGTTAGAATTTTTTAGATCATTTGAAATTCACGTGCAAGGAATATGTAGGTCATCCTAGCTGTGAAATTCAGTCGGTTAGTACACACCTGATTGGAAGGTATTTTCATTAATCCGGTTATGGAGTAACTACTTTGGTTGCCCACTCAAGCTGCTGTTAGAATTTTTAGATCATTTAAAATTCAGGTGGAAGGAATATGTAGGTCATCCTAGCTGTAAAATTCAGTCGGTTAGTACATCACCTGATTGGAAGGTATTTTCATTAATCCGGTTATGGAGTAACTACTTTGGTTGCCCACTCAAGCTGCTATTAGAATTTTTAGATCATTTGAAATTCACGTGCATGGAATATGTAGGTCATCCTAGCTGTGAAATTCAGTCCGCTAGTACATACCCTGATTGAAGGTATTTTATTTGATCCGGTTATGGAGTAACTACTTTGGTTGCCCACTCAAGCTGCTGTTAAAATTTTTAGATCATTTAAAATTCACGTGCAAGGAATATGTAGGTCATGCTAGCTGTAAAATTTAGTCGGTTAGGACATAACCTAATTGAAGGTATTTTATTTGATCCGGTTGTGGAGTAACTGCTTTGGTTGCCCACTCAAGCTGTGGTTAGAATTTTTAGATCATTTAAAATTCACGTGCATGGAATATGTAGGTCATCCTAGCTGTAAAATTCAGTCGGTTAGTACATAACCTGATTGAATGTATTTTATTTGATCCGGTTATGGAGTAACTACTTTGGTTGCCCACTCAAGCTGCTGTTATAATTTTTTGATCATTTGAAGTCCACGTGCATGGAATATGTAGGTCATCCTAGCTGTATATAATATACGTGTATTTGTTGGACAAGTTACTAAACTATCGGAGCTGAATAATACAAGACAATTTTGAACTTTTGGGACATTGTTGCATGGACCTGTCCCTGGATGTGATATGCAATTTCTGAACAAGAAGCATGCACCACCTAGTTGTAGTTTCCTCGACTATCCTTAATAACTAAATTATGCATTGGATCTCAGCTGTGTTTCTGTAATTCTAGGGTGGAGCAAGAGGTGCAGGAAAGGAGAATTGAAGCCCCTTGTGTCTCTCTGCTCTCGCTGGTTTGGGTGTCTCCGCTTTTGCTGTACAGTGTTGTTCACAAGGAAAATGAGGTAGCCTGGGGAGAAGTATTTAGTCTGGTTATGACATTGTGATAATGCTAATGCACTCAGTTTATGGCATGTAAGACTGCTCATCACCGGTACTCGGTGTGTGATGTTTTAACACGTCCGTAATACCTTGAATTCTTGTCAAGCTTCTGCCAACTTAATTTCTTGTGGAACTCTGCACTACTCCTTGCCTCTGGTTTCTGACATACTTTAATTATTTCATGTGACTTCCGTCCCTCTGGTTTCATTAAGATGTTTTGAAGCATTTTGAGATCATCACAGGCATGCCATTTTTTTGCACCAGGCTATTCAACATATTATCTTTGCACAGATTTGCAAGGAATTATGATGGGCCGTGACTTCCCCTTTGCTTTCTCCAGGCCAGGATGGCCTCGAACTTCCGCGGTCCCCATGGTCCATGGGCAGCGCGGATGCAGCGTCGACGTTCGGATAGCGGGATCTCCACGGCGCCGGCATGTGCATGGAGGCCCACGGTTGTGCTGCGGGATCAAATGAGCCCACGAAGCTGACGGCCCACGGTTGTACAAGGTGATCGAGACCTGGACGGCTCCGCTTTGCAGCAAAAAGGAAAGCCCCCTCGCAAAGGAAGCCCACCCATCAAACCCTAGCCCCGCGCGGCGCGCCCTCCTCCTCCGGATCCTACCGATCGGTGCCATGGCGCTGCGCTACCTGGCCAGGACGGTCGACATCCCCGCTCTTCGGGGGGCTTCAGCGCCCCGCCTGTCCCCGCCGGCGGGAGCACGACGTCTCAACTCCAAAGCCTCTCAGGTGAGTTCCCCGAATTCCGCTCTGGACCCATCGATCGCTCGATTGGTACCTGTCGTTGAATCCTGCGCTGTTAGTTGTGCGCTGCAGATCTCTTGTTCCCGTAGAGTAGTGTCCTCCTCTTCTGAAATTACGTCGAATTTCGCAAACCGATCGACTACCAACGCCACTGCGATACATCGACATGGACGACCACATCAAGTAACTGGGGATGTTTACGGTTCCCCTTGTTTTCGCTGTCTTGCATGGGATGGGTCTGGCTGAACTAGTAAATTGACCAACAGTATTGATGCAAGATTAAATTGACCACAGCAAGAGCCAACGATGGCATCGCCTTAATTAGCCTGGGGGTTTTACTTACTATCAGTGACTGTTTCCATGCCAAGTGGAAACATTTGCTGCTGCATGCAGCATGCCTATTGCTTTTTAGTTTGTTGCAATTAGATATTCCAGACCCGGTTTAGATGGTCCCTGATCCTGGTACTTGGGCAACTAACGCGGCTCCACAAATGTGCTGCTGTGGGCAATTTTCATCCTTTTAAATCAAGCTCAGGGTTTTATTTGCTGTTCTTTAATCTACCAATAGTATGCTTAGAATGATCTTGTTCAAAGCATCTGGCGCGTATGATAAAATATATCCATGATATTTTTCAAGGATAAACACAACAGATAATCAAAGTTTGGTAGCAATTTACGTTCTGAAAAATGCAGCATATATAACCTTATGAATAGTTCAGTCCCATCCATCATTAACAGTTTCAGCCATGTTCCCAAGCTTACAAATGCAATTAGGATGCATAATAACGTCGGAAACCCATCTTGAGTTACATGAAAGTACGTAGCTATTCACCGTGCACATTGCTCTTTAATTAGAACAAAAAGAACATGCATCAGTATATGTGTTTTCATTAGCAGTCGCTGAATAACTACTTTCTATTAACTTGCGCATAAATCTCAGCTGTGTTCCTTTAACCATAGGGTGGTCACAAAAATGGGTCTGCAGTTGATGATGCGAGGAAGTCCGGCAGGGATGAAGGAGATGATGTGTATGAACGCGCAGTTAGACTCCAAGCTGAAATTGAAGCCAAGATGTAAGGCGCTTTGTAGATATTATATATATCTCAATTCGAATGAACTGATCATGATAACATTTTTTTCCCAATGCATCTTCCATGTCTGCTCTACAGAGAGGCCATCAAGAAATCAGAAAGAAACAGGAAGATCAGGCAACGTATGATGATAGCATCTGGTGTCGCTGGTTTGATTTTTGCACATCTCACAGCAAGGTATCTACCCATAATTGACTGAGCTATCTAGTTCTGCCTGGGTTTTCCTGGCCCATATGGCATATGGCAACTTGGTGACGCAGTGTACTCTGTTTGTGTCATGTATAAGACAAAATTGTTCGTCTTGGTGTTATATACTTGCCGACCTTATTTATGCTGGTTACTATTTTGTTATGTGGGCTTTGGAGGTACTGTGGTGCAGTTGCAAGAGGAACCTATTTAATAAATATATCTTTGCGTGTGGTTGATGTGGAACTAGGCAGCGAAGGCTGTCTCTATGCAATTTTCAGTGGCATATTGCTTTTGTTATTAATTCTGGAATATCCAAAAGGTTGTGTGCACGTAATTCTCGTGTCCTGAAGTGTCATCCTCCCGAGATGCCACATCCCGTTGAGCGTTTCTGATGCTTGGGCGAGGTCGAGGTGGCCGGTGATGGATGTTCATGGGTTCTTAGCAGGATAATTTCTGCAACAAGCAGCAGCAGCTTGCCAAATGCCAACGTGCGGAATAATCACAACGTCCGTGAGGCCATGACTTGCCTGGCGTTACTGCACTTCAGGATATCAACAGCTTGCTAGTCTTGAATTTAGAAGTTTTCTTTAAATTTTTATTTAAAGCCTAAAAAGGCCCCAACAGAATTTTTCCTTTTAAAAGGTTGCTGATTTCCAAATTTGATAAAATAAAATTCTTTTTGAATTTGAACTTGGGCCAAAAATAAAATTGTTCCTTTTGAAAAGTTTTATCACTTTGCAAAGTTTTAAAATTTATAGAGCTTGGGAAGTATTGATTTTGGAGCAAAACAATACGGGTTCCAGGAAATCAGAAAAATCAAAATTTCCTCACCACTTATCCATATTCAAAATTCCATACATTTCTTTTTACTTGTCAAAAACATGTGCATGTGATTTATTCTGGTGAACACTTGTTGAAGAAACTTTCTACAAAGTTTCGAGCAATTTGCTTAAGCATTAAGCTTGGCTAACTATTTTCTGTACGATTCTTAACAGTCACCTGTCTTGTGACGGTTGCCGGATTAAATCCAATTCAAATTTAGTCTTGACTCCAAAGAAAAATTTGTTCCATTTGAGATACTCTCTTGTCACCCCGGAGCAAAATGGTGTTGTGAAGAGAAAGAATCAGACTCTTATCACTTTTGTTAGAGCTATGTTGGATGAATATGGGACTCCAGAGAGATTTTGAGTTGAAGCTATCAACACGGCATGCTACACTTCTAACTGTGTCTACCTTCATTGTCTATTGAAGAAGACCTACTTTCAAGTCTTTGGGTGCAAGTGCTACATTTTCAAAAAGAGAAAAAGGCTAGGTAAGTTTGAGAAGAGGACTGACATTGGCTTTCTTATTGGGCATTTTGGTAACTCTAAATCTTGTCATGTTTTTTTATGAAACTATCGAATTTTTTGCAGAATCATATGATGTACAATTTGATGAAACTAATGGTTTTCTAGAGAACAAAGAAACTTATACTTGTGATGTAAATGATGATGAACCTTGGAGGAGGTAATGCGAAAGATGTCCGTGGGAGAAGTCCTACCAAGAGAAGGTGATTCTTCTACACCTCCACCAGAAGATTCCTCCTCAACACAACAAGAGATCACTACATCAACAAATGAAGCTCAAGAATCATCAAGTGTACAAGCACCTAAAGAGCTACCTCAAGTACCTACTACCCCGAGAAATCAAAACCATCCACATCAAGTGCTACACCACCACGCCCAACAAAGACATCAAAAATTGAAAAATATTGCAGCTCTTCACTCCGACAACAAGACACCGTCATCTCCAAGGAGCAAGCCATTTAAGATGCACAAAATGTCTATCCGTCACAAGCTCTACCACATTAAGAAGCTCCAAAGAGGCACAACCTCATTTCTCGAGATCACAAAAGTAACTTAATTATTGGGAGTCCCTCTCAAGAGTTAAAGACAAGAAGGAATCAATATACGCAAACTATACTAATGATGATGCAGCTAACATTGCTTGTGAGAATTTCTCTTTTGTATCTTTGATAGAACCTAAGAACATTGATGAAGCGGTGGAGGATCACATAGATGTTAGCTATGCAAGAGGAGCTCAATAACTTTGAGAGGAATCAAGTTTGGAAATTGGTAAAGAGGCCAAATCACAAAAACATCATCGGTGCCAAATGGGTCTTTAAGAACAAACAAGATGAAAATAGAAATGTCATCAGGAAAAAAGCAAGACTCGTGGCCAAGGGTTACTGTCAATTGAGGGGGTGGAATTCAACGATACTTTCGCCCCCGTGGCTCGACTTAAGTCAATACGAACCTTGCTCGCTTATGTTTCAAATTTTAACTTCAAATTATATCAAATAGATATGAAGAGCACATTTCTCAACAGCTATATTAATGAGCAGATTTTTGTTGAGCAACCACCTGGCTTTGAAGATCACATGCACCCCGACCATGTCTCCAATTTGAAGGAAGCATTGTATGAACTCAAGCAAGCTCCTAGGGCGTGGTATGAGCGGCTAAGGGACTTTCTCACCGACAAGTGCTTCAACATAGGGAGTATTGATAACACTCTCTTTACTAAACATGTTGATGTTGATCTCTTTATTTACTAAATATATGTGGATGATATTATCTTTGGTTCCACTAATAAAGCTTACAATACAGAATTTCGTGATCTAATGGCCAAAGAATTTGAGATGTCCATGATAGGAGAGCTTCGCTTATTCCTCAGATTTCAAGTCAACCAAATGAAAGGAGGAACATTCATCTATCAAGAGAAGTACCCAAGGGATCTTTTCAAGTGTTTTGGACTGAAGGATTCTAAACCAATCAAGACTCCAATGGCCATAAATGGTATTTGCCCAGGTGAGAGTGGTAAATCGATTGATAAAAAGCTTTATCGTTCCATGATTGGCTCTCTCCTATATCTTACCGCCTCTTGTCTAGATATTATGTTTAGTGTATGCTTATGTGCTCGTTATCAAGCTAATCCTAAAGAATCTTATTTAAGTGCTGTAAAAAGGATTATTAGGTATCTCAAGTATACACCGACTATGGGCCTTTAGTATCCAAAGGATGGAAGCTTTGATCTTGTTAGCTATTCCGATTCAGATTTTGCCAGATGCAGAGTGAGTAGAAAGAGTACCTCCAATGGATGTCAATTTTTTGGGAGATGATTGGTTGCTTGGAGCTCTAAGAAACAAAATGTCGTGGCTCTCTCGATGGCCGAAACGGAATATATGGCATCAGGTGCCTTTTGTGCTCAACTTTTCTATATGAAGCAAACTCTCATGGATTATGGATTGTGTATAATAAAATTCCACTATATTGTGATAGTGAGAGTGCAATCAATATGGCTCTTAATAAGGGTGATCATGGGCATGCTAAATATATTAAGGTCAAGCATTATTTCATAAGGGATCATATGGCCAAGAAGGATATTGATATTATTAGTTTAAGGACAAATGATCAATTGGTCGACATATTCACGAAGCCTCTTGATGAGAAGAACTTTAATAGGCTAAGAGGAAAGCTCAATATTCTTGATCTTTCGAACTTCACTTGAGTAACCTCCAAAGCTTAGCATTTCTTTGTAAATTCTTGTTTGCTTGTGTTTTCTTTGTTTTGTTGTTCTTCTTGTTTTGTAGGACTGTCATCTAACCCTTTCAAGATAGCAATGATCATGGAGACCTTGAAAAGAATGTTCATAGGGTGCTCAAGGCTAGAAGATGAGGATCATTGTGAGTAAGCTTGAGTGGGGATTAAAATGTGATGAGGGTAATTACTTTTTTTAGTCCTTCTTCATCATGAGCATGCATCTTTTATTCTTGTTTATGCATTCATGCGCATCTCATACATTGCATCTAGTGTCTTGACGTCAAGCACGATTCTTGGAGGAATTGCTCATAAACAATATAAGTTGATTGCCCCTAGACTCTTTCATAGTAATTGTGAGCTTCATGTCATTGAATCACAATCTTTCGAGTTCTAAGGTTAAATCTACTTACGTGGCTCAAAGACTATGATTCATACATTTTCATGGGCATCACTAACCCCCCTTTTGCTGAAAGAAGAGAAAGTTTCTTGGATAATCTTTTTGTAGGAAAGTCACTTATTTGAGGGAGGAGTTCAAAAGCAAATGATTTGATCAAGACGCAAGAAGAAGATGAACAAGGAAGGATCTTTACATGATCACACGAGGACATAAAAGAGGAGAAGAAATGACAATGATGATAAGAGATGATGATCGAAGATGATCAATGATGATCAAGGAAGAAATGAAGATATGGAGATTGGGGAGAAAACTTCTGACTAGATGAAGCGATCAAGAAATCAAAGGGAGTAGTCCTTCCTATTCTCTCAAATCTTTTTCATTACTACCCCTTGCCCTCTACTCCTCTTGTGGTTATTTTCTATTTGTAAGTGACGGGAAAAAGGGAGTCAAAGAGATGGAGATGAATGAAGTCAAAATCAAGAAGACCAATCAAATCAAGGGAAATGAAAAGTATAATCAATGCACTTATCAAGGGGGAGTCTAAAGCTAAAGTATAGAACCTTGTGCATTTTTTTAAACTTTTTGACAAAAGATGGTAAGACAATTTGTGCCTATCCTTTCTTTTAAGGTTGTCTCGTGCTGTCATTCCTATCTTTTGTATCATCTCGATCTTTTGCATCATGGTTTTTATCAATCACCAAAAAGGAGGAGATTGTTAGCTTCATGACCATTGAAGCCCTTCAAAGGTATGAATGATTTTAGTGATTGAATGAGAATCATGAACTAACTCGTTGGATGTAGGTTCATCAACATTATTCTCCACTTCTACGAGTTGGTTGCTTCAAAGTTGTTCGGGTCTCCGACGCGTTTTACAAGGAACTAGTCCAAGGCTAAGGATTATCTGGAGCCATATGTGGCTTAGTTTTAGGCATTGTGTCTATAGAAAACACCTGTAATATTAAAAGAGGTTCGGTCACTTGTCTCGATTTTACAAAAATTAGAGAGTGTAGATGCTTAAGGTTCTCTGAGGCACTTGTGTAATCAGAGGTAGCTTGAAGATGTCAAGAGTTGCAGCGAAAAGCTAGAAGATCTTGAAGAAGTCCAGTTTCAGCAGCTGTTGAGTCACCTGACAGTCCGTCGATGTCACCGGATAGTCCGGTGAGGGTCGAAGCCAGAAGTCCGGAGAGATGTTATTTGGAGGCTAAGAAGAGGAAGTCACCGGACAATCCGACGAGGTCACCTAACAGTCCGGTGAGTGCAGGAGGTGCTCTCTGGAGTCAAGAATAGGAGTCACCGAACAGTCTGTCGGCTCAATGACTGGACAGCTCGTTGAACCCACAAGATGAAGACCAAAAGAGGTGACTCTAGAAGTCCTAAAGAGAAAATCACCGAATAGTTCAGTGATAATATGAACCGGACAGTCCGGTGTCAAATGGAATAGATTCCAGAGAGGATGTTTTCTACCAGTTGAAGACCAGGCATCACCGGACAATCCGGTGATCCCAGTCACCAGACAGGCTGGTTGCTGTAAAAAGCAGTCAGCTTTTTGGCAACGGCTCTTAACAGTTGTTTCGAGGCTTGGAGCCTATTTAAACCGTTGAGAGGGCTATTGTGGAGGTTGTTCGCGCCCAAAATAGTTGGAGATCATTTGTGAAGAGCCAAAGGTCACCAAGAAAAGTACAAAAGAGCATCTAGTGAGATCTTGAATGTTTGTGAAGAGTAGCAAAGAGCATCCATATTCTTAGAGCTTGTGAGGCTGAGAGGAGTGTCTTCGGCTTGTTACTCTTAGTCTATGGTAGCTTAGACCGGTTAGGCGTCGTTGTCTGAGCTTCCGATGTCATGTGAAAGACGACATCAAGTTTGTGTGCGGTTTCAGATCCTTCGCTAGAAAGAGACCCCAAAAGTAAGCGTCCGAGCCTTGGATACTTGCTTTAACACTTGGGTATTGTTTGCTCTAGCCGAGGCGTCGGTGACTTCACTCCAAAAGTGAAGCGTACCTTTGTAAACATCGTTACAAAAGCGACAGGAGCAACAAGACTCCGATGGGAGTGGTTCAACGAGGATTAAGGGAAGGCGCTATTCTTTTAGACCTTAGGAAAAATCACTGAGCATCTTTTTCGCCCTTCTCTTTACTTACCGCATTTTTTTTTTGAGTAGTGTGATAGGTTGCTTGTTTGTAGCTCTTAGTGGCTCTCGTGCCGGCTTGCTTACTAGCATGATAAGTTGTTTCGCTCTGTATCTTCTTTTGCTTGGTTGTTTTCTAGCTTGTTTTACTCTTGCTTTGTCCTTACTAGCTAGGAGTTAGTTGCTAGTTTTTGGTACATTTTAGGAAGAGCGAGAAATAGAACTAGTAGAGTTATTACCCGATTCAACCTTTTCTCTTCTCGGTCACTTGATCCTTACAACTTTTTATAGGGTAGAGATGTGCATGAAATCTTACTACTCTTTATATATTACTCTCTCCATCCCAAAATTAATGTCATTCTAGATTTTTAAACATTTACCTTTACCATTTGTTTTATTAAAATGTGTGAAAATATTATTTATTTATTGCAAAATAATTTATTATTATCAATGCTTTAAACATGACTTTTTTGTTTTGTTATTTTGTAAATTTTTTGAATAAAATGAATTGTGAAACATTGATTTTTAAAAGTAAAAAACGTCACCAATTTTGAAACAGAGGGAGTAATTAGTACGCACGTCCGTGAAATAAGAGCTCGCATAAATGAACACTCGAAAATACTCCCTCGGTCAGAATAAGTACAGCTTAATAAAGTTCATCAGTCCACGTGGAAGAGTTGAGGTTGCTGACTTAGATTTGATTGGACCACATTGGTAGCAAAACGGATTCCATATCCACGTCCCAATGGGCTCAACTGCTCGAGGCAAGTGAACATTTCACTACGACTGCGACCGGTGAACCTAGGTGTCACTCTTCCTCTTCGTTTCAGCGAAGCAAAGCTCTAGAGCATCGCTCCCTCACCTCTCCGAGTGATCCCAGTGTTGCCTCGCTCCCTGCGACAGCCTGCCGCACTCAATGGTGGTTCTTGTGATCGCTTGAGCACATTCTCGCAACTTCTTGTAACATTTGTGTGGGGCAGTTGTGGCGTCTATGGCCTCTTACTGTGCACGAGCTAGGGCAGCAGCCTCTGGCACATTCCGATGTGTGGTGCTGTCCCCCGCCATTGCACGGATGCCCACCACTTCCCGTGCCCCCTGCTTCTGGATGGGAGTTGGACGTCGTGGGTGGCCTACTGCTCCCTGCTGCGCGGGAATAATGCTCTTCCATCAGCATCGTCGAGAGCTATTCCGGATCTTAGTGAAAAGTATGAAAAATCTCCAGTAAACGTGTAAGGGGGCCACTAAAGTGGCGTCGGTTGCACCATTCGCATTGGTGCGATACCGGCGTCTACGACACCAATGGTCAAACGGCCTACATTTTGAAATTATAGTTCCGAGCGGTTTATTTTTAAAATATTAGATTGAAATGGTTTAAATAATAAAAAAACTTGTGTCCTGTTGTGCCCGCGCTGCTGCTGGCTACTGTTGCTGCGCCGGCCAATATGACTTGAGTACCTGATCGTGATTAATTGGAACCGAGGGCCAAGCTGTATCAGCTTAGCATTAGCTTCACCACTCTGTCTGGATTCGTGATGGTGGTGTGTCCTCAGCGAGTGACGGTATGGCCTTAGGCCATTCCATATTCATCAACCTGCATCCACATGCAAGAAAAGGTCTGGTGACATCTGCATCGGGCCCTGTCTAGTCATGAAGCCTAGCCCAGTTTACGATTTCCAAGCTGTCGATGGCCCACGCTGTGGAAAACTGTTAAGTAACAATGGTGTTGACGCTGAAAAGATTTGGACGAAGGCACCACGTGCACGTTTTATTAGAGTTAATATTATAAGAAAAATATTTTTTTAGTCACTAAAAATTTTGATCGTATTTTGGTCACTAAACTCTTGTCACTATATACATATAGTAACCAATAATTAGATATGTTAGTCACTAAAACTGTACAGTAACTAAAAAACTTTTTATAACTAAATGCATTTATCAACCAGTGAGTATATATCTTGGTCACTAAAAATATACAGTATATCAACAATAAAAGTGAAATTTTGATCACTATTTGTCAATTTTTAGTGACCTAAAATTTTTTGTCACTAAAATTTGGTGACTAAAGATTTTTTTTTCTTGTAGTGTAGTCACGCATGTTTGTTATCCATTGATCACAGGAGGTATATATATAGCCCGTGGCAGCTAAACCTGAGGCACCAACGTCGGACGAGCTCCTGTGCATGAGCCTGTAGCACCTATGGGCCATCCGGCTGGACTACAATACAGATAAAAGGCCTTAATACAAATATTAGTCTAACATCCCCCTGCAGTCGCAACGTCGGTTCAGCCACAAACGTTGAGACTGGAGCGAAACTCGGTGAAGACAGAAGACGGTAGACCTTTGGTGAAAATATCGCATACTATGATGTGGTTGTCCCATGAAGTAACCGGACAGCTCCAGCAGCGACTTTGTCCCCTAAAAAATGAAGATCGATCTCAATATGCTTAGCACGCTGGTGTTGAGCTAAATTGGTTGACAAGTAGACAGCACTGATATTATCACAATAAACAATGGTGGCCTGCTGAATGGGACAGTGAAGCTCATGAAGTAACTGTCATAGCCAAGATGTCTCAGCAACAGCATGATACTCAGCCTCTGCACTGGAGCGAGAGAATGTATGTTGCAATTTAGAAGACTAAGATATCAGATTATCTCCCAAAAAAACTGCATAACCAGAAGTTGAGCGCCGAGTGTCAGGACATACTACCCAATTAGCATCAGAATATGCCACCAATGTAGTAGTAGAAGAGGGATGAAGCTGCAACCCAAACTCAAGAGTACCACGCACATAACGAAGTATCCATTTGATAAGAGCAAGATGAGGCTCTCAGGGTCATGCATACGAAGACACACCCATTGAACTGCATATGCAATGTCTGGCCTAGCGAAGGTGAGATACTGAAGAGCGCCGGCGAGATCATGATAATCAGTAGCATCGGCGGCAGGGGCGCCATCACTAGAAATCTTTGGACAAGTGTCAACATGGGTGGAGCAAGGTTTACAGTCCGTCATACCTGCTCGCTTTAGAATATCCAGCATGTACTGCCGATGTGAGAGAAAAAGACCACCAGCACGCCGGGTGACAGAGACACCAAGAAAATGGTGAAGAGAACCAAGATCTTTCATGATGAACTCTTGGGTCAATGCTGAAATAATATGCCGAAGTAGAGAATCTGATGAAGCGGTGAGCACAATATCATCAACATAAAGCAGTAGATACGCCATTTCAGAACCACGGCGATAAATAAAGAGGGAAGTATCTGACCGGGTACCCCATAGATGAGATATGAGAGACGAACCGACTGTACCATGCGCGGGGTAACTGTTTGAGACCATAGAGAGACTTCTTCAGATGGCAAACGTGACAAAACCAGCTGACTGTTCCCAATAGACGGTCTCCTGTAATGTGCCATGTAAAAAGGCATTTTTAACATCTAACGGATGGATAGGCCACTGATGAGATAGAGCAAGAGTTAGAACTGTGCGCACTATGGCTGGTTTAACAACTGGACTAAAAGTTTCATCATAATCAATGCTAAATCGTTGAGTGAAACCACGAAAAACCCAACAAGCCTTGTACCAATCAAGAGATCCATCCGAAGTGAACTTGTGGTGGTAGACTCATTTATGAGAAACACATTAGCCCCAACAGGACGAGGAACGAGATCCCAATGGATCGGCAAGACCACCACGATATGTCTTGGGCAGTGGAGAGAGCGCTGTGGCCTGAAGGTTCAAGCGCTGCGCTGGAAGAGAAATACCACGCTTGCCGCGAGTCAACATAATATGATCATTTGTTGGTGGAGGTACAGGCACCGCGTGAACTAGGAGACGACTTGGGCCGATAGGAGCAGCATTCGGCGCAGCCGACTCAGGTGACGGACCAGCACCGTCGCAGCTGGGAGACGGGCCAGCTTGTGGCGAACGTGACGCACCAGCGCCGGCCGGTGATGAAGTCCCATGCAGCGGATCGGCTGGCAGATGGCGGAGTCCCCTGCGATGTAGGAGATGGCGTCCTGGTTGGAGACGCACTTAAACCAGAAGGTGGAGCAAAACCAGGAGGAGGTCCGCGATGTAGCAGTGGTACAGTGCCATGCACATACGTGCCACTGCTGCTAGCTGCACTAGAGAGATCCTTGCTGGCAACAACCCACAAGCGGGGGCAGCAGGATCCTTGCATGTACATGGGCCAATAGCACCACCTATAGAACCTGCACACACACACACGAGCAGAACAGTCTGGAAAAAAAAATCACAGTCATCTGCCAATAAAAAATCAAAGTCGGATGAAGGTTGACACACCATATTAGAGTGAGGAAAAGAGTTTTCATGAAAGATGACGTGGCGAGAGATAATAATGCGATTAGAAGAAATATCAAGGCATTTGTAACCCTTGTGGTCCGAAGAATACCCGAGGAAGGTACAAAGTGTAGAGCATGGGCTAAGTTTATGAGGCATCGTGGCCGAGAGATTAGGATAGCAGGCATGTTGGAGTATAAGTAAACCCACATTTCTCCATCAGCTTAAGCTTTTGGGGTCAACTGATTGGTGCATGTAACTCAATATGATATCAGAGTCAGAGGTTTTAAGTTCAAATCTTGACAGGCACGATTTATTAAAATAAATTGTAGCATACTCTTATTTCATATTTACGCCCATGAAAGCTACACGTGAGAGGGAGTGTTGAAGTATAAGTGAATTGCTCACCTTTCTCCAGTAGCTTACACTTTTTGGGTCAACTGATTGATGCATGCAACTCAATAAGACACCTAAAAACACGAAGATGAGAGTAGTCCAGTGCAGCACCGTGAAGTGCAAAGTATGGTGTACAAAAGTCAAGTGCTTTAGTGGGATGGCTGTTGAGAAGATACGTGACCACGTGCAAAGCTTCTACCCAAAAGGAGGGAGGCAGGATGCAGGGGGAGGAGGGGATGGGAATAGAGAAGTCAAATTCTGAATTGTAGGTTTTGGTTGTACCTTATGAGCATTAAATGATATGTTAGTCCATAAATAAAGTTCATCAAAAGTTTTTGTATGGTACACATGATAGATAGAAGTCCTAAGAACACTATCCAAGAGTATCCATACTTTTTAGTGATATATAACCTAGAACAAATGCATACACAAATTGACCGGAACATATGTGGTCCATCTAGCTTATCAGTGAGCCTAAATCAGTATAGAGCATACAATATTACAATTCAAAATTCATTTTATAATGATTATAAATGCCCAAGTTTTATTCAGAATATATTGAGAGGGCTAATTGTTAATTAAGCTCATTCGCACTTATGTTCGCTTTGTTCCAATTTGCAAGTCACTGTGGCTTCCTCCATTTTTCCCAAATTTATAAGTTATTCTCACCTACCAATACAACTTTCTTTATTCTCAATAGTAATTAATATCTCCCTCTTTCTCATTTTTAGTATGTTCAGTCTCCTTAATTCCGATGCACAAACTCAAAACAACTTTATAAAGTGGGATAGTGGAGTNNNTTTTATTTTCCTTATTTGTCCCAACCGTTATATACTAACAATTTTTTGTCAAAGTTAAAAAAGACCAAAATGCCCATGAAGCTAAGGGAAGTAAAATTTAATACACTGCCGTGAAGAAAGTTTCTAGGAGGCCATATAATTTATCTACTAAAAATACAATCATCAATCCAGAATGAAACAGTTAATTTTTTTTGTAATAGAAAATAATTAGTAATGTGAACAAGGATATACTGATACGCAGAGACTCGAAACAACTTTATAAAGTGGGACATAGGAGTACATAATATGGCAGTTAGAGAGCTGTAGCAGGAGGAACTATTCTAATATAGTAGGGACACATGATCAATTGCCGTGAAGAAAGTTTCTAGGAGATCATATAATTTATCTACTAAAAATACAATCATCAATCCAGAATGAAACAGTTAATTTTTTTTTGGAATAGAAAGTAATTAGTAATGTTGGCAGAGATAAACTGGATGTGTAGTAGCGATCCTCTGATCCCTCGACCAGTCTTGATAGGAGCTCCTTTGGGCCTTCCATCTTTTGTCCTTTATTCTGTTCATATTTTGTTTAACCAATTTTTACATACTATGCATGAGAAATTGCCCGATTTTGTTACAACAATTGTCTTAATACTTCTATATGGTTTTCCAAGGTTGAAGCAAGTTTTATATTCACGAAAGATTACATTTTTGTTTTCTTTATTGTTCAATTAGCTTGATTAGACAATACATATATCTGCAGAGATGGTAAAATTGCTATTAGGATGGAACAAGAGCCTTGCCTCAGAAGTGGATTGCAATGGGAGTACTCCTCTTCACTTTTTGTCTTCTCGAATAAGGGCCCTTTGGGTTCGCGGTACTTTCTTCGGTTGTCCTGTTTCGCGTCTATCGCCGTGGCCGACCAGGCCGTTACTCGAAGCAAACCCGGCCGCACTTTATCAACCGGACAAACGTGGAATGTTCCCTATACATGTTGCTGCCTCTGTAGGTGCAGATTTGACCGTCGCCTACTTTATCCAATACGATCCAAGCAGTGCCGGCTTGCGTGACAGAAGAGGGCGAACATTCCTTCACACTGCGGCTCAGAAATCAAGTTGGAAGACGGTGAGATTCGCTTGCCAAACTCCATCGTTAGCTTGGATATTGAATATGCAAGACGCCGATGGGAACACCGCTCTGCACTTGGCTATACAGGCTTGGTGGCTGCAATCTTTTGTTTCCTTAATTGGGAATCATCAGGTCCACTTGAATCTTGCAAACAAAGAAGGACAGACTCCGCTAGATATATCACTATTCAATATGCCCCCAGGACTTCGTTATAACCTGGTAAATTCATGTTTATTCATTCTATTCAACCTTAGTAGTTTGCTTGGATATGTTCAATCATCATTTTAATTGTGTCAATTCATCGTCGGTTATGTTGCAGAGCACTAAAGCAATTATCCACCGTGTACTGTACATTTGTGGAGCTAGGTATGGAGGCTGTCGATGGGATCGCATCACAGAAACATATGCTGACAGAAAAGGGCCTGATTTTGAAAGAAAGGAAATGGAGAAACTGAAAGATTCAACACAAACTCTATGTATTAGCTCAGTTCTAATCACAACGGTGACGTTCGGTGCAACCTTCGCGCTGCCTGGTGGTTACAGAGCCGATGATCACACTAACGGAGGCGCGCCAACGCTTGCTGGGAGGTATACTTTTGATGCATTCGTGATAGCAAACACATTGGCTTTCATTTGTTCCGTGGTTGGTACCATCGGCCTCACGTATTCGGGAGTTCCTATGGTCCAATTGAATAGCCGAATTATTTACTTAGTCATATCCACAAATTTCGTCGTAAGCTCGTTGACCAGCTTGACAGCTGCCTTTCTTCTTGGTATCTACTTGGTGTTGGCTCCGGTTGCATATTACACTGCAGTTGCAATCAGCGTGATGACACCTCTAGTTCTGGTATGCATACATATGGAATTTTGTCTGAAATGGGTTCCTCTTGCACGACCGTTACGCCGTAGGATCGGTCTAATACCAGTAGTGATGATTATCACGAGGGCTATAATTCACAGGCTGCTCTTGTTCAGTTGGCCCCTTTTATTAATATTTTTGTTGCCTGTGATAACAAGGAAGCACGAGCCGCACAGATTGGGATAAAAGTACCATTTATTTCAGTAAAGACATAAGGCAGGAGCTGAAGCTTTTATTTCTGGCAAAACCTTGGTGTTTCCCAAATTGCCATTGTGTGTTGGTCTAGTGTCTACTCCTATGTCAGATGAATATACGCCCCTCCAAATTCATGTCTAATTTCAGATATTGTCAGACTCAGTGTATAATTTGCTTTTCAACTGGATGATTTGTAATGCTCTAATGACATTTGTGTGGTATGATATTCAATATTGAGTACTCCTATTTGATTATTTAATTCTCTCAAACGATCATATGTGATCACACATGACACATCCACCAACTGGCTTCATTTTCCTTTTGTGATCGTTGCTGATGCGCTAAGCAACCCAGGGGCCGAGATCCCTAAAACCCTGAAAAAAATAAGGGCAGTATAAGTTGCTTGTAGACAAGGGATGGTTTCAGTCAATTTTATGTTTATCTACTTAAATCCCACATAACACATTTGTTGTGCTATTTTCACTTGATCATGCCACCATCCTAATCCTTATGATTAATTTCCATGTGTTTTCTACACAAGTTGACTTTAAGTTAAACTTTTCTGCACAGATAAATGGCGCTAAAGCCTGAAAGAAATAGTCTGGTTCTAAAACTAGCATTGAGAACCTAAATATTGGTTTGTTTACGACGACAAAATGGAAATGAATATATTTTTGCTGTTTTTTTTTTTTTGAGATGGTAGTTTCAAGGGTATTACGTGCATCAGTGTAATTCATGCATTAAAAATTCGGTCTCTCTCTCTAAAAGATGGGTTTTTAGACCCTTTGGTAGGGTTAAGGGTGCAACACGAAAGTGTTTGAAGACTCCAACCCGCTGCAAGCGTGAACTGCGAGACCAGAGCTGAAAATAGAAACTTCTCATGATCCTTTCTCTGTGGGAGTCAAATGTGAAATAGTTTACCAAACATTTTATCAAGTGTGCTTCAGCTTCTGCACGTGGGAGGTATAGCTGGCGCTAGTTTAGAGGAACCGAAGCCATATCAGGCTCTTAAAAAATGCTTTAAACATGGAAGACTTGAGAGGATGAATTATTTTTACTTTTCTTTTTTCTCAAACGATACCAGAACTTACTGCAAGTAATTTTTTGGCAACAAAAACTTGATGCAAGCATAACCCACCTCTAAAACTACATGTTCCAAGCAAGGTTACCTTACCATTCGAGCAATCAAACCGTGAAACCGGTCTCACTGAAACAGTGAAAACTGGTGAAACCCTAAAAAACCTTACCAATTCAAAATTAATATTTGAATAAAACCTTATCAAAATGCTTCTATAGTAAATGGCCTCGCTGATTTTAAACCGTACGATTTCTTCAGCTTATCGACTGATTTACTCAGTTAGACTAGTACGTGTTTTACATGTTTCCGAATTTTCAAATTTTAAATTTTAAAAATTATGAATTTTTAAATCGAAATATAAGCTAGACTGATTTTATCAAAAACAATGATAACCAAGTGGATATCGTCACTGTGTTTGGGCCCGCACGCATATGGGCCCACACGGCAACTGAAGCAGTATCGACCCCGCGCGACGTCCTGTAGCTGAAGCAGAGGATAAACCTCCCGCTCCAATGGCCGCCGCTCTCCCGCACTCCCACCTCCGCCTCCACCTCCTCCCACCGCACCACACCTCCAACCCCTCACCCCCTCGCCGCCGCCGTCTCCCCGCCTTCG
>BCLH01003525.1:3205-16516 GCA_001602315.1 Zoysia pacifica
ATGGGCTACGGCCTACGAAGCCCGGAAGTCATCTGCTCGACGTAGACCTCTAAATCCTCCTCCATCACTAACTCATTAAAAAAACACCATCATCGTGTTGTATTTTGATCCTTCTTCATTATCGATGCATTCTCAATAGATGAAGCTAAATCATAGCTACACGTAGGGTGTGTGCAGCTCATAACATTCCTTATGCATCTCCATGGCTAGACTACGAAAAGTCATTAAAATTTGTGGACTTGAGATTACACTTAGCAACAGAACATACTCGCGAAAATTTTAGGTCTCCTCCTAGCTGTCTGTTCAGGTTTTAATTTATCTGAAAAACAATTTTGACTTCGGCTGTTGCACGTAAAGGGCTTAAGGCAAACCCAAAATAAGAGAAGAAGCACCAAACACGGTTCAGGTCAATCTCATCAGACGCACCATTTCACCGGCCACCAATATCTGCAAACCTTTCCGGTTCGTCCCCTGCTGCCGAGATCCCTCCCCTCCCCAGACCCCAGCGCTTCCCATGCAACCCGCCGCGCCGGCCGCCCTGCCGACCGGCGTCATCCCCAAGGACTCCCGCCAGCTCCCCTGCCTGCTCCTCTCCTCCCTCCTCCTCCTCCTGCTCCTCCACCTCCTCTCCACCTCGTCCTCCCCCACCCCCTCACCTCCGCCTCCGCCTCCGCCGCCCCGCCGCCCGCCGCTTCCGATCGCCGCCGCCGTTTCCTCCGCCGGCCCGGCGCGCCCCACCCTCGCATTCCTCCTCACGGGCTCGGCGGGCGACGCCGACCGCCTCCTCCGGCTGCTCCTCGCCACCTACCACCCCGGCAACCTCTACCTCCTCCTGCTCGACCGCGCCGCCTCGGCTGCCGAACGCGCGCAGCTAGCCCGGAAGGCGCGGACCGGCCCCGGCCGCCCCAACGTCCATGTTGTCGGGGACCCCGGGCTCGCCAACCCGCGCGGCGCGTCCGCGCTAGCAGAGACGCTGCACGGCGCCGCGCTGCTGCTGCAGCTCGGCCAGGAGTGGGACTGGTTCGTGCCCCTCGACGCCGCCGACTACCCGCTGGTCACCCCCGATGGTGATTCCTCTCTTCTCTGCAGCCAATTGGATACCTTTGTCTTTATGCATGCGATAGACTGTAGTGTCGCTGAGGTGTTCTAGATAGATCTGGACATTGGTAAATCAGAAGAGCATTCATCCATATACACTGCTCTTTCATGATAACGTACAAAGAAGTGTCACCATGGAGTTTGGACACATAATTTTTTTTTCTGTATTATTTGTGCAGCATATCTGTATTTACATCTGGCCACTAGTTTCACTTCCCCACTCAATAGATAAGTATGTTATAGTGTTTTGAAAATGAATCTTGCATATGGAACAGTGCAGTAGGATGTTGTGTCTGGAATGGTGCAACAGAATCTTGTTTGCTGTGTCTGGAATAGTCCAACAATCACATAAATGGCGAATTTACTTTCTGCTGACTCAATTGGATCGTGGTCTTAGAACTGATTTTCACTGAGCTTGGAAATCAATATATTTATCTCATTTTTATGTGCTATGTATTGATTAGTTGAGCTTTCAATGTGTGTCACACACAACTGTGTATTGACACTGAAGCTACAAGTGCTTCCCACTTTAATTCTGTTAGGTCTTTTAGTTAGAAGTGATAGGCAAGAGCTGTAGTCAATGCTTTAAATTTTCTTCCATTTCCATATGTATTGGAAATCATTGTTTGTGATTAGCTCTTGTTAGCTGACTTGACTCCAAATTGCAGATCTCCTCCATGTTTTGTCATATGTACCAAAGGATCTCAACTTCATTCAGCATTCAAGCTATATTGGTTGGAAGGAGTAAGAACATTTCATGGCAAATATATTTTGCGTTCACTTCCATTCTCGAGGCTTGAATTCAAGATTTGAAGTTCATGACACTGTATGTCTGTGCGTTCAGGTCAAGACAGATAAGGCCAATTGTTGTCGATCCTGGTCTATATCTCTCATCCAGGAATGATATCTTTTACGCCACTCAAAAGCGTGACCTGCCCAGTGCTTACAAATTATTCACAGGTGAGCAAATTTTTCATGGAATTTCCGCTAGATTCAACTTTGACCGTAATTTTTCTTTTGTTGAATGTGTTCTATTTGTAGTGTTATTATCCATCATCATTTTTGTATTTGCTCAACACAAATACTGTTTACTCTTTCCATCTTCTCCTTTCATTAACCACTATACATTGTACCATGGATGTAAGTTCTGAAGCCATGATTTGTATTGATAGACACAATTATCGATAGCGGAACTCTTAGCTCCACAATACCTTTCATAGCGTACTTCTTTTTGGCATGTTTATCTTTCTCATAGGTGCTGGACTAAAAGTTAAAGCTGTATTTACTTATACCTACTGTTTCCGTGCAGGCTCTTCATCTGTTATCCTTTCTCGTAAATTTGTTGAATATTGCATCGTCGGTACGGATAATTTGCCAAGAACTCTGCTGATGTACTACAGTAACACGCCCTTGCCACACAGGAAATATTTCCAGACAGTTGTTTGCAACTCCCCTGAGTTCAATAGGACTGTAGTTAACCATGATCTGCACTATTCAATATGGGATGCTTCCTCCAAAAATGAGCCACGGCTACTGACCATGGCTGATTCTGAAAATATGACCCAAAGCGGTGCAGCATTTGGGACTAGATTTCCCAAGGATGATCAGATTCTTGATCACATTGACGAGAAAATTTTGCATCGCTTATCTGGTGAGCCAGTTACAGGTGGGTGGTGCATAGATATCGGTGATGATAGTCCATGTGCTTTTTCAGGTGACCCAGATGTTATTAGGCCTGGGCCTGCAGCGACGAAACTGGCCAAGTTCGTTGCTCAAAGGCTGTCCTCTCAAAACTTTTATTCCCAGCAATGTTTATGGGATTGATGGATGTAACTGTATTACGAGGAAACCATAATTCTTTTGCATTTTTGTCATGTGCATTTCGCTCCTTATACCTGGTGTGCTTCTTTATTGAGTCGTGGTTCTGCGATATCCTAAACAAATACTCTCTCTGTTTTTAAATTGATGCCATGTTAATTTTTAACATCAATTTTGATCATTCGTCTTATTCAATTTTTTATAAGTATAGTATATTTTGTTATAATTTGATTTGTCATTAGATTTATTTGAATCACAATTTGAAATTTTACGTATTTGAACAAATTTATTTAATAAGACGAATAATTAAAGTTGAAGTTGAAGTTAAAAGTCAATGGACATCAATTTAAAAGAGAGTACAATATACCGCACGTCGATGAAATGGGACATGTGGCTGAAATCTTTTACAATCAGAATGTCATTTTGTTTCCAATTATACATTTGGTTGGGTTTATCCTAATCCTCAGCTGTGATGTTACATTGCTGCGACGGCATAAGCATGCCGTCGTTGCTAATAACAGCAGGAAACGTGTGGCACCTTTGGCAGGATGCGTCTCATCCCGTGTCTAGAGTGCCTGTACCTTTCTTTTTCACCGTTTCTCCACGCAGCACCGCACGAACGCCAAGCGGAGCCCATAAGAGCAGGGCAAGCGCCAAACGGCATAGCCGCGTAGGCGCCAGGCTCGCGTGTCTTTTACTCTGGACGTGTAGTCAGCCAGTCCCAGGCTCACGAAACATGCCAGGTCCATTCCACCCGGAGAACCTGCTCGTCGCCATGGGCCACCAGCAAGGCCACGGCGAGCGCGGCGCTGGCCATCTCCTCTTCTTCCCCTTCCTGGCGCAAGGCCACATCATCCCTTTCCTCAACCTGGCCAAGCGCGTCGAGAGCTTGGAGCGGCCTCGTCCCGCGATCACCATCGTCAGCACGCCTCGCAACGTCGCCAGCCTCCGCCGAGCGGTGCGGGCCGGATCGTCCATCCGCTTCGCCGAGCTGCCGTTCTCACCGTCGGACCATGGCCTGCAAACCGACGCCGAGAACACCGACGCCATCCCCTTCCAGGACTTCACGGCCTTCTTCTTCGCTACGGACTCTCTCCGGGCGCCGTTCGAGAAGCTCGTGTCGGAGGTCGCGGCGAGAGACGGGCGCGAGAACGTCTGCGTCATCGCGGACATCTTCCTTGGTTGGACGGCCGAGAGCGCCCGTGCGCTCGGCGTCCAGCACCGCCTGTTCGTCACCTCCGGCGCCTACGCTTCCGCCGCCACCTACTCCATGTGGCTCCGTCCGCCGACGTTCCCGCGGCCCGTCAAACCCGACGACGAGCAGGCGTTGCTTGACTTGCCCGACGTCCGCCTCCGCTACGTGGAGTTCTTGAACGTGGTCGTCACGGACGACGCCTCGTCCCCCATGAAGAAATACCTGCACCGGACGGTCAGCCTCCACTTCAAACACTCCGGCGGTCTCGTCATCAACACCGCGGAAGAGATCGAGGCGAAAGGTCTCCAAATGATCAGGAAGCTGTCGGGGCTGCCGACTTTCGCCGTCGGGCCCCTCATCAGCGGTCAAACTCCCACCGACATCCTTCCCGTTACAAACGCCTGTACCAAGTTCCTGGACTCGAAGCCGCCGGCATCCGTTCTGTACGTGTCGTTCGGGTCGCAGAACACGATCCCGGCATCGCAGATGATGGAGCTGGCACGAGGGCTGGAGGCCAGCGGGCGGCCGTTCATCTGGGTGGTGCGGCAGCCAGTGGAGTTCGACCGGGCGACGGAGTTCCGCGCCGAGTGGCTCCCGGGCGGCTTTGAGGCCCGCGTCACGGCCGCGGGACAGGGCATGTTGGTGCGGCGGTGGGCGCCGCAGGTGAACATCCTGGCGCACGCTTCCACGGGCGCGTTCCTGAGCCACTGCGGGTGGAACTCGGTGCTGGAGAGCCTGTGGCATGGCGTGCCGGTCATAGGGTGGCCGCTCATATCCGACCAGGTGTTCGACTCCCAGCTGCTGGAGAAGCTCGGCGTTGGCGTGGAGGTGGCGTCGGGCAGGATGTTCGGCGGGCTAGCGGCGGCCGAGGGGTGGCAGAAGGTGAGGGACGTCGTGGAGACGGTGCTCGGGGACGGCGAGAAGGCCGGGGACATGCGGCAGAAGGCCGCCGAGCTGAAGACGCTGGCGCGCAAGGCTGTGAACGGCAGCGCGGACGGTGAGGCGATGGGCTTGTCCGAGCTCGCCTTGGAGCGGTTCCTCGACGGGGCCTTCCTCGGTTGACCCAGGCAGACGCCGTTTGGAACGCGACAGCTTTCGTCGTTCCATACTAGGTGATGCACCAAAGGAATAGTGGAAGCTTCTGTTTGTATCGGCATGATCATGAAATTATCATTTTGTTGTATCTTAGTACCCTTTTCATAGGGGGAAAAAACCATTTCACAAATAAACAAAAGAAAAAACTAAAGGCTTGTTTAAATTCGACTCACTAATTATTAGTCCAAACTAATAATCAATGAATTAAAAAGTAATTTATTAATTAATAGTTTGTTGGCTATTTAAAAAAAAACTAATTGTTAGTTTATTTTTCAATAAAATGTCTATTTTACTTTTAATTAATTATTAATTCGTATATTTGAATTCATGACTAATGGTGGGCGCTTGGCGGGGTAGGACGAGGAGCTGCTGGGGCGCTCCGCGGGGTCGGGCGGGGAGCAGCGGGGGCGTTGGGCAACGGGTGCCATGGTCAGGATCGCTGGTACGATACGTGGGGATGAAGAAATAGGCTGTCCAGTTCGATTCCAAGTTGGTTTTTATTTTTTTAATGAATTTCGAGTTAGTTTCTAATTAAATAAATTAAAGGTATTTTAGATATTTTATGGTACCTACAAATTATTAGTTCTCTATTAATCTTTTTAGATCAACATCTTTTAAAAATCGTGTGTTTGAAAGAGCATGCATGAAGAAACTTTTCAAAATAGAGTAACTAAAAGCACGTGGACGGACAAAATGAAACTCGTACCAATGACCGATGGGGAAGTGAGCAACTCGTTTCGAGCCGAGCTTCAGACCACCCGTTGGCACTGTGACCTCTTCGACGGTCTAGTTTAAAAAAATTTAAAGTTAATCTAGTTCAGACCACTTGAAAAATGTAATATTCTACATACAAAGTAGCTGTATTGTATAAGCTCGTAATAAAATTATAATGGTGAAAAAGTTTTTGCACGAGAAAGAATGTCCTCAGTATCCTTTAATATAGAGTTGGACTGGGATTATATGGCTTAAAGCTTACGCAACTCGACGGCTCTCTGACAGGTGAGACTATGATCTTTAGACAAGGTTGATGTTCTGACATCTGTTGGCGCTAGAGCGGACGATCAGTGTCCTTCAACTATCTTTTTATCTATTTTTGAAAATTAAAAATATTTTTATTGTTTGGCTTTACCGTCTAACAGACAGCTTTAACTCTCATCAGAACGCTTTACCTTTTTTTAACAGCTTTATTTTTTTGTCGAGTTGTTTTTTCTTTTGTGATACATCTGTTAAGAATCTCTGTCTAATCATAAATCTTTGCGTCAGAGATTGACCATCAAAGCGATGGCTGGCCTTGAGGGTAGACCGGATCTCGTCGTCGTCCGGCCCTAACCTGGAGCGGCCGGGCCGGTGCCTTCGGGCAATTCTGGCTGCGGCAATGGTCGCGTTGGAGCTGCCGCGATCCCATGGGTCGGATCGAGCCCTCAGTTTGGTGTGATTAAGTCGCTCACGGACCGCGAGTTAAACTGTGAGTCATATCTCGTAGCCAGATCCGTATGCCAAACCTATTAAATATCTGAGATATATGGTCTCCACGGAGGATATTCGCGTCCACGCAGTCCAACAGACGCATAGCGTGGCCTCTCGAGCCTGGACCACGGCAGTTACTGTGATAAGTACGCGATCCGCATCGCCATCCTCCAAATCGCCGATCTGCAGATCCAGAAATAAGCGTGGCCTATGAGTGCAGACGAAAATTATGGCAACAGGATCACTCCCAACTTTCCAAGCATGCAGCAACAGCTGATATCGTTCAAACAGAGACGTCGCAGCAGTAGATTTGTCGCAGCCACAGTTACGGTCAGACTCTGGCGTGAGACACTGATGCAGATGCTCGCCGGCAACAAGGCCTCGTCCTGTTGTATCCGGCAACAAGGCCTCGTCCTGTTGTATAGTTGTTGTTTAGACTTTCTGCATTGCTCTATCTTTGAAAGAGATCTTTTGTTCCAGAAATATTCAAGAGGATACAACGAAAGAAGTAGCACGGTACTGTTTTGTACAGTTGAAACTTAATAAAAATATATTTTATTTTTTTAATCGATAAAAACAGCTAAAAATAAACTGTTATTTAACTTATTCAGTAAAATTTTTAAACTAATAAATTATAAAATAAATTTAATATTTACACAATTTTTACTTATTTCTGCGGGCTCGTTTAAAGTCGAAGCCCATCAATTTAAAAAGTACTCTACTCGTATCCCAATTCCCAAACCCGCGGCTCAAGCCACTCCCTGCCTGCGAATCTGCGATCCACGAGGATGACCGGCGGCAAGAAGTTCGGCGGCGGGCGGGTGCCGACGGGCACTCCTTCGCTGGGCTGGTCTTCTGTCGTCATCGTCGTCTCCCTCCTCGCCGGCGCCTCCGTGGTCCACAACATCTACAAGCCTGACATGGTTAGCCTGCGGCCGCCCGAGGATGCGCACACCACCTGTTCGACCCAATTCCTCTGTGACGTCCCGCTCATTTTATTTTCTGCTCCTGCAGACCATTCCGCCCGTCGAGAGTGCCACCGGTGGGGCGAGCGGCGACATGCAGAAAAGCTGAGTTCATAAGGCACGCTCGTAACGTACGCCCAGTATGGCTGAACCCTGGGTTTGAGGTTTCTTCATCTGTTTTTTCTTTAGTATTGCCGTGACGCTGCTGCTGCTTTTGTTTAGACAGAAAGATAATACTATGACTTTGAGATATAGCCGTTTGCAATAGCACACTTTCTCTTTTAGTAAATTATTGTAAAATTAAGATAAGAAATGTGTGAGACATGGTATTTGCAACCTTGATGCTATTGTGCTGAGAGTAGGTATCGAGCCAAAGGCTGGAACGTGGTGGATATGTTTCACCGCGTGGATAGTTTATAATTGGGAAATTGGTTTGAAATATGACCAGTAGATTATGCATCAAACCGTATTTAAAGTTTAGATACAGCCTTGATCCTCTTCCAGGTACATCTGATTGTGTAGCGACTACTGGCACCGTAATTACCGTGCTTACTTCATATGCCCCTATTTGTTCCTCGATTGTAAGAACTGTGATTGCCTAAGAACACAGTCAACAGACCGTGATGGCAGTTCCATTCAACCAACAAATTAATCACAAAACTGCAAAAACCTATGAAAACTGATTCGAATTCTCATGTCCCCATAAACTGAGGGCATAATTTACAAAATCAAATAGCACAAGGATACTACAACGAATATGCTGCCTTGTCTACATGGTTCTTCTTTTCACTATATGAGCTCACTGGTATAACCAGAAAAAAAAGAAACTGAAACTGAAAGCCAGCTATACAACAGTATCGCAATGTTTCTTTACCTTCTGTACGGTTTGTACCTCCAAGCTCCCAGTTGACAGGAGCATCCAGTTCAAAAAAGTCATGGCTCCGTATGTTTCTTATGAGTTAGCCTGACGGTCCAGATTATTCTTCTCACACGAGGACACGCCAGTAACAATTTTCAGAAAAATTAGCTGCTGCACAGGAAAAATATAAATTCTCCACCCTCTGTTGATGTGCCCCTTTCATTCCTTTTCATTGTTTGTGCGTTTAGAGACTTGTAAAGATAGTGTATGGACACAAGCACACAACAGGTGTCCGTTCCCCAGCTGGAATAAGGCTTCTACGCCTGTTCATTTTCAAATCTGGAAAGTCGAGAATCTGATAGAACAGAGAACATTTGTGTCTCCACAAATAGCTGCATAACATTAAAAGTCATGAGAATACCTGGCAGAATAGCTACACGCCAAGGCATAAAGAAGAAAATTACAAAGTCAACTTCATGAGACACATAAATTGATAGCATCAACAGAGTTCTGTTAAGAAAATTCTAAAATCTAAATTATTAGCACATCCATAGGTTTGATGCTTTTCATTTTGCATAGACAGCAAGCCTCTATGCAATATAATCCAAATTATCAGTTTACCATGAAAGGCTCCAGGAATACCTACTACCTGAAACCTCTGCTAGTTTCATCAATATGATGATCTTTTCCTCTTCTTTTTTATTTTTTGCGAGGGTATATGGTGACTGTTGGAGGGAGGGGGGGTGCCCCCCACCTCAGTTCCGCCTTTGATGGTGAGCTTTTCTAATTAAAAATAAGTATAAGCGAAGGAATTCATTGTAGAAAACTAAAGTAGATTACCTTCATGAATGGTCGATCCTTCGAGGGGAAAGAATCAATGAAACTGTCTTTCAAAAGCAAAGAAACCTGATTGATCAGACAAGACAATGTTATACCTTATGTTATGATGTTTCTCAGAAATAAAAGTGATGCCACTGTATTAAGGATAGCACACAATATTTGAATTGCTAACCCTGTCATTGTTCGCCTGTACATTTGTGATGGTATGAAAGCGCAAGTCAGAACAAAACGAGTCCAAGTAGGCCCCCATCACATTCAGGAACTGCCAAGCTGCCTCAGCCTGCAACCACACCCATCATATTATATAACTTTAAATATTTGCCAAAATCATCTCTTCATAACAATAATAACAACTGATGTATACATCATCAAGTTCAAAGGTAACTTTTTCTCTCAAGAAACAATAAATTGGCAGATGATAAATCTAAAGAGTTGAACAAAATAGCACCTGAACCTCAGTGCATTTATAAATAGGATGTCTCTCAGCTAAAGCTTTCTCACACGAAAGTCTAGCGTGAATAGGACTCAGATTAGAAACTAACTCCTTGTGACGTGGAAGTTGGGGCAATGAACATGCCTTGACCTGCAAAATTTTTAACAAAAAAAATGTTAGTATGAATTTGTTTTGCATAATCTGGCAATATAGTGCAAAACTGCATTCCCTCATAAGTGCGAGTACGTCATTTCCAAAATCATTTCCATTTCACAAAGAAAATAGCAGAAAATACTTGCCTGATCTTTCTGTACATTGATTCTGACAAGACTAGATCCTTTTATCTTGATATCAGGGGGTTTATGTTGAACACCGGCCTGTAGAAGAAAATGATTACCATAATTTATTTCAAGATTTTTAATTAACAAATATTATCACTATAAATTTTGTACAAAAATGTAGCCCTCTTGCACATGGACCAAGGAAGGGTATGGCCACTTTGGGTCTTTTGTATGCAGAATCTCCCTGCATTTCTGCACGAGGCTGTTTACAGGACTCAAACCCGTGACCTTTATGGTCACAAGGCAACAGATTTACCATTGCACGATCTGGCTCCCCTTCACTATAAATTATTTATAAGAAAGGGCAGTCTAGTGCACGTAGCTCCTGCTTGCGCAAGGTTTGGAGAAGGGTTTGACCACGTTGGGTCTTTTGTATGTAACCTTTCTCTACATTTCTACGAGATGTTGTTTTCAGACTCAAACCTGCGACCTCATGGTCACAAGGCAAGAGCTATACCGTTGCATCAGGGCTCCCCTTCACTATAATTTCTTTACAACAACAACAATAGCAACAAAGCCTTTAGTCCCAAGCAAGTTGGGGTAGGCTAGAGATGAAACCCCGAGAAACAACTAAAAAAAAGCAACAACCGGCAATCAAGGTTCAGGCACGTGAATTGCTAGCCTCCACGAACTTCTATCTAAAGCTAACTCTTTAGTGATATTCTAATTTTTTAGATCTCTCTTCACAGACTCTTTTTAAGTCAAGTTTGATTTATCTCTGTCTCTCTTCACACCGTTTGACCGACTTACCATCCCGCTACGAATCGGTGCCTTCAGTGGTCTTCGTTGAATATGTTCGAACCACCTCAAACGATACTGCACAAGTTTCTCTTCAACTGATGCCACTCCTAATCTCTCTCGCATATCATCGTTTCGGACACGATCTCTCCTCGTGTGGCCATACATCCATCTCAACATACGCATTTCGGCTACGTGTAGCTATTGGACATGTCGCTTTTTTGTAGGCCAACACTCTGCTCTATAAAGCATGGCAGGACGAATTGCAGTCCTATAAAATTTACTTTTTAGTTTTTTGAGGCACCCTACTATCACATAAGACTCCAGAAGCTTAACGCCACTTCAACCATCCGACTTTAATTTTATGACTTACATGCTCATCAATACCCTCGTCTTTTTACAACATTGAACCCAAATAACGGAAAGTGTCCTTGGGTACCACCTGGTCATCAAGTCTAACATCTCCCTCCTCGACTACAGTAGCACTGAAATCACACCTCATATACTCTGTTTTAGACCTACTAAGTCTAAAACCCTTTGACTCTAAAGTATGTCTCTATGATTCTAACTTCTGGTTCACCCCTATCCTGCTCTCATCCACTAGCACCACATCATTCGCAAAGAGCATACACTAAGGAATGTCCCTATGTAAGTCTCGTGTGATCTCATCCATCACCAAAGTAAAAAGATAAGGGCTCATAGCCGACCCCTGATTCAGTCCTATATTAATTAGAAACTCATCGGTGTCTCCAACATTTGTTCGGACACTTGTCACCACATTCTTGTACATATCCTTAATGAGTTTAAAGTAATTTCTTTACAGAGGTAATTAAATATATGAGTTTCAAGGAAAGCTTACAATGAAAGGTACGGGGGCATCCAAAAAATCAAACAATTTTCTTGGTAGGACCTGAAAAGTAATAAACACTCATATGACCTAATTTGATCGTCATAAGATGATGTATGCTCCATAACCTACAATTACACTACTTTGATAAGTCATTGGTGGAACATCATGTTACGGTGAAGTTGTCGACAAAAGAACACAGAAACTCCATACCTTTTCAGCCTGTTCGCAGCAGTTGTCAAAATAGTTACCCAATTCATGAATCACAATAATACAAGTTATTAGACATTCTACTCTCAGAATTTAGAATTGAGGGATTTAACTTTTAACAATATTATATACTTACAGCTGTACAAATGGACATATTTCATGCTTACAATAAATAATACAGTACATTAAATATGAAAGGAACAAAACTGATCAAAATGCAAAATCAAGCGGATCACAGGCCAAACTCCCACAATACCATGTGATAGAATGAAGTAACTTACAGAAGTTACTGTCCCCTAAAAAAGAATAGGTGATAGAAACTCAGAACTTACAGGAAGCAACAAACTTTGCCATTGGAACGGCCTTATCATTGGTATAATTGACAAAACAATGGCTGACAGAACACCCTGCAGTTAAGCAATTGAGAGAAATGCTAGAATCAACAAATAAAGATTGTGTGAAACTAGAGCACATTGTTACAAAGCTCAAGTATTTCAAACACCATACCAGATTTGGGCATACAACAACAGTTTGCTTCTCCAGCAGAACTCCAGTGAATAAGCCTAGCACCTTCAAGAGAAAATTATGACTTCATTATGCATAAACAACCAATCAAAATGATTATTATCAAATACTGTATATAATGTTTTGGCGTAAGTGAAATCCTTATAATAGAAAAGTGGAGTAATCTACATACGGTTTCAAGAGACAAAGCTCGACAGATAGTAGCTGTAGTCCATAACGCTAATGCATGAGCTTCTTCTGCAGCAGCCAGACAGGCATTGACCTAGAACAAAGTTTTCATGATTCAGGGAGATGAACTCATAAGGATTGCAACAGGTGAAGCATCAACCTCATTTTTCTCTGCCGAAGTCAAATCATTATCCAAAATTGACTCTCTGAAACCCAACAATGAAAATCCAGGACGGGAATATTTCACAGGCTGGAGATGTTCAAGGGGGCGAAAAACAATTTCACCACCACGAGGTGGCAGAGGAAGAGAATGGTAACCACAAACAATTTGGAGAGGTTCATTATTGTGCGCCTACAAAAAGAAAAGTAAGTTTACAGACAATTACGACAAGAACCATCTGATGGTATTCATGAATCTTGAATAGGTATGATTAACCTTAGCCCATTCTACAACTTTTTCATCATCAACTATCATTTCATGCTTCACATATACTTCATCCTCGTCGTCTGACCTGGCACCTTTGACTGAACTGTCATAAGATGTGTCACAGTTCACAGTGACATGTAACTCAATATAATTAGCGACAATTTCAGATAATCGTTTCACATATTTTCACATATTTCTCAGCAGGTATAATCAATCCATAAATAAGACCCAAATAGCAGGAATATTTTTTGTCTCTTTGGGGGGCGGGGGGGGGGGGGGGGGGGT
>BCLH01003525.1:16526-28272 GCA_001602315.1 Zoysia pacifica
GTTTCACATGATTTCACATATTTCTCAGCAGGTATTATCAATCCATAAATAAGACCCAAATAGCAGGAATATTTTTTGTCTCTGGGGGGGAGGTTTACCTGTCTAGAGATTCCATGCTCAGTGTGCGCTCTCTTCTTCTATAGATAGGAGAATGAGAGAACAGATGATCTGGGGAGGCATGTCCGTTATCATAAATACAGCTTGTGCCACCAAAGCTATCACAGCGTGAATCCAAGTTCTCTGATATACAGTCATCGTATTGTTGGAAGCTTTGCCTTCCCTCCTTGTCTAGTTCTTTTCCATAACTAGATTCTGAAATCTCACTAGCAGATATACTTTCTGGAGAATGAGGCTCGCAGGTCCTGAACAGATACAGTGGTGTGTCTCTTTCTGATGGAACACCGGATGAAGAAAAGAGACCTGATATACTGTTGATAGGTACAGCATGTTCTGTCCAGTCATTGTATAGAAGCCCATTTGAGCAAACAAAATCTCCATTTACTCCATCCTGTTCCTTTACAGAATGAGGAACTGACCCAGCCAGAGCAATTTCACTAGCGAATTGTGTTATCCTGTCAAGCCTCTCTTGTGCAACTATGCTGTTCATAAATTTGAACACCATCATATCCTTAGTATTTGGAGCGGTACAAAATAGTAGATGGCCAAGGTTATTAAAACCAAAAAATGCGTTAGATCTGAAAAACAAACCTGTTCAGCATCTCATAGTGCAGCTCGAAAAAGGGTACCCTTGTGAGCAAACAGTAACAACGTGGTGCAGAGACCAAGAAACGACTTGGCTTACAGGAAGTGGCATTTAGGGGTGACACTGCTCCTAATATACCCGGTGCCTTCTGAACTATTTCTTGGACATGCAGACAGACACCATAAATTGGTGCATTGTCTGATACCTATTTAATAGACAACAATCATAGAACATTAGAAAAGAGCTGTATCAGGACTTAAGGCATGCGAATGACGTCAATGAACATCAGTGAAGAACATCCCCGAACTATGATGTAGAGTATAATAAATAAACAAACCTTAAGGGAGAAGATAAAGGACAGATCATCCCGACACAGATGCTCCTATGTAAAAAAAAAACACAAGTCAGTAAGATGAATGCTTTAAAAGGAAGTTCATAGCAAACAACAGTGAGCACAAAAAATGGCACCCTCAAACTGGAATCATGTGCAGGGGGTGCAGGAATACAGTCATTGAGAGAGAAATTAAGGAACACAAATATCATGTTTACAATAGATATACTCATTTGCAATTGTCATCAAGGAACACAATTATCATTACTTTTCTTCAATCAGTAACTCTTAATTTTTTTATATTTTGTCAATCGAAGTAAATGTTTATTGTTTCCCCAAATCCTCATGACAAAGTATATTTTTGTTTGCATGATAAATTGTTAAGTTTATTAGTATTTAACAATATGTTTGCCAAATACCTCAAGGGGCCAGTTAAGGATACACAACTACTAAAGCCACAAGTCCAGGATGTTTTCTGGATCCTGCTACAACTTATTCTCACCTGCCCAAATATCACTTCATTCAGACCACTCATCGACGGAGTCCTCTCTATTAAGCGAGCCTGGCATATTAAGACTCAAGAAATTAGTAATGTATCTTACTGATACAAACAAAAAAGAGAAGTTCTGAAAGAAAATGAAAATTAAATGAAATAGATGGCAAAGTCAGTAAGACGGTTGGTTGATTGGTGGCAGTTTCATTTCTAATCTACTTTTACTACAAAAGATATCCATTTAAAAGTTAATAAAGAAACTGACGAATTAAACTTTTAACCAGCACTGCTACAAAAGGAATATAGCTCAGGTTCTAAACTTCTAGCCTTTAGCGCAAAATTAGACATGAACTTTATGTAACTAACCATTACACCTTCAGGAAAACAGAACGAGGGCAAATCAGCCTCCCTAATTTCCGCCCTCTTTCCTGGTGGATATTTGAAAAGAATCTGCAAATTATAAATGATCAATTTTTATGAGAAGAAGGGTAAGAAAGGATAAATTTGATTCGGCAATAGCGACGGATACAGCTGCAAGAATCATCGCATTGAAAATGTCATACAATGTTTAACATGCAGAATTCTACACTAAGCAAATGTCCAGAAGCCAATAACCTAGGGTTCAAATCAGGATACAATTTCCTGCATGTACAGCAGAATCTAGGAGATTGATATCTCCCAGGGCAAATGAAATCAACTTTTGAGTTTGTCTTAGTTAGATTTCACTGTAGAAACTAATGTCAGTATGCAAGAAAGATATGTGCAACTCAAGATGGCGTGGAGATATTAATTGCTGAATTTGCTGAAAACTAGATTATTTTTTATGGAGTGTTCGGATGTCAAGCTGCAATTGTTCTTGGCATTTAATTCACATTTTACTACTGGTCAAAACTCATCTACAACATTTTCACATAGCATGCAATGTCTAAATATGCAGAACAGGAAATAGATTATACCTGAATCTAACTTAAAAGTATTTGTTACAAAAAGAGTACTGCAGCAGAACTAAAGTTTAGTTTCAGAAATAACATACTCCGTATATGAAACCAGTGCATACAAAATAGGAGTTTTTTTTGGAGCAAAAAAAATTTATTCTGCATACCTGGGGTTCCAGCGCTGGTACTGGTCCATGATACTGGATTTTTCTAAGATCTACTATCTCTGAACGTGCCACATCAGACTCCCAAGCTTTCTTTTTCGCAAAGGCATCCTCAATTACAGCAACGTTTGCATAAGAGTGGAGACCAACTACAAAAAATTGCTCAAAGAGCGACGTTGGTTCCCTAAAATGCTTCTGATCCTGCAGAATTGAAATAATACCTTATTAACATATTAACACAGTTACACAGTAAGTCTACTTATATAAACAGTGCAAGAGAAGCTAAAAAAGAGCATAGGAATAAAAAATAAACATCATTTAGAATTCTGTAAGGTATCTTGGAGATTAAATATGGATTCACAGAGACTTTGAGCCATTTAGAACTCTGTCAGGATTTATGTGGGTCGTGATTGCTTGAATAGTGAACCAGCCAATTGCTTCACCTAAAGATGACGCTAAGACACAGTGAACCAGCCAATTGCTTCATTTAAAGGTGACACTAAAACTCTAAGCTACATGCACTGATTTATCTCCTCACTTTTCAGTTTTTCCAATAAGGTTTGAACTATCCCACTGAGCAAGAGACAGAAATGCACTAGTGTTGGCAAAATTGAACGGAGGGGAGTCAAGTTACCTTCGCCTTGGAATGGATTTGATACCATTGCCGCTTCTGATTCGCCATGGCCTCAATGTTCACAACCGTCCGCAGCAACTGCTCCCTAGGGATCCTCTCGCCACCTCCTCCGCCACCGATTGGACCCCACTTCCACGCTCGCTGCATCTGCTGCCGGAAACGCTGGAAGCTGCCGGTGCGCACGTGCCGCGATTGTTGTTTGATCTGCGACAGCGGCGACGACGAGGAAGATGTGGCTGAGAACATCGGGGACGGTGGCGCCGACCATACCCTCGATTTCGGCTCCTCCCTCGATGGCGATCCTGCACCCGGTGTGGCCATCAGATTCTCATCTTCCTCCGGTCCACGCGCGCTCTGCCCCGACGGCGACATCTCGTTTCCCGTATCCATCCTCCCCAGCTCCTCCCGCAATCCAGAAACCGACGGACCCTCCTCCCCCTCCACCGCCGCGCGGCCCGACTCCGAAGCCGACGGCGACCCATACGCTTCCGTTTCCTCCGCGGCCGCCGGTCCGTCGCACCGCGATCCCCACGTTGACGGCGACGAAGACGGTGAAGCCTCCGCGGAGTCCTCGGCGTCGCCTTCGCGACATGAAACAGGTGACGCCGAGGTGGTCGAGGATTCCTCCACTGCATCCTCAAATGCCTCCGCCTCCCGCGGCGACCTCCCTTCCCCCGGCGCCGTCGAGGCGGCCTCGCCGGAGGGCTGCTCCATGCGCGCGCACAAGATCGAAGCTTTGAAAACGCGAAATGGAATCCGGAGGCTTCGCGCGTATGTCGTGCTGTCTATTGCGGAGGATCAAACGCCAGCGGAACGGAAGGGGAAGAGGAGGCGGAACGAGCGAGCGAGATCGTCGACACAAATAATAAATCTTTAAAAAATTGGAAAAGATAAACGGAGTACGGCAGAAAGGATGCTGAGCAAGGACGCCACGTGTGCGGAAGTGGTGACCCCCCAGGTGCATCTCACTGGTTCGTGGGCCCGGGGCAGGTCTTGGCTTGAGTCGCTACCGTCTGTGCGGATGGATTTGCCTGGCCGTTTCTGTGAACGTGATGCCTTTTGGGATTGTTTAGGGAAAAATATTTTTCATATAAAATTTTTTTTCGCATTTATGCTCTTACACAGATCTGCGTTTCATTTCACTTCAAATGTCAAGAGTAGAAGAGTATACTCTAAATATTACGACTCGAAAAACAAAGACAACAAGTAATGTCTAATGTGATGCAATTTAAGGAAATAAGGAATGCTAATGTCTTAAAGGGAACAGTTAGCATAAAGTTGCAAAAGAGATTTGCACTTTTATACAATGTCTGGAGCAGGATAGACCACGCGGCAGAACGTACGAGTGCTTTGCTGACTAAGGATTGTTCTATGGTATTTTTCATGCCACCGTCGTGATCGACATTACGACGTTACGAGGCTCTATCGTCTGCACAGTACAGCCGTATCACGTGAGGTAGCGTCCGCTCCAAACCAAAGCCGGCGAACGGCGAAGCTTTTCCGTTCCCGGGTTTCGTCAAAGCTGGCATGCCGTGGCGCGGTTGGTTGGTGTGGTCTTCACGGGCAAAGAAGCGGAAGGACCCAGCGATCCTCTGGTCTGGAGCCAGGCTCCAGCGGCAGGCCGTGGGAACCGCGTGGGAATCGCGGGAGCGCTTCGTGCCGCCCACCATGCCCGGACCACGGGGCTCCGAGGCTGCGCGCGGCAAGCGGCCGGCGCGTCGTTTCCTAACCGTTTCGGCCGGGTTTGTCTGGCGAACACATGGACGGAAATCTCAAGGACCAGACCGTGTCGGGCCGGCTCTGCCCGCCTCTGCTGCTCGTTTTACCTGTCTCCACAACAATGGACACTGTCAGTCCGTCAGGATTAAGGAATGCAGAGTTCAGTTATGGAAACTGGAACTGACAAGGACGTGAGCGAGAGCCTGCAACTGCAGAAGAGATCACACGTAACCTCGGCCGTGATAAATCAGAGAAATCACTGCGAGTCAATGGCCATCTCCCAGGGTAAATTTGATTGGGTTAGCGCAACGCGCGGCGGGAGGGGAGAAACCGGAAGCAGGCCACTGGGAATTCTGCCTGCTACTGACTCTGAATGAGTATCCTCTTGCCGTCAGCAACCAGACATGAGGTAAACAACAAACTGGTAGTACAACAGGTGCCGTCCATTTCAGTCACTTGTTTTGGGAGTAGTAATCTTCAATTGAGGCACTACGAGTATCCAGTTGCTTTCGGTTGCTCACAGACGTCTTGAGTTAAGCATCAGTTTTATCAGCTTGATCGCGTCTGATGCCGACATCGTCGGCAGCAAAAGAATGCACTAAGCGATGACAACTGAAAAGGTGAGTGCAAAAACTCGCTACTCCCCTCGGTCCATAAATATAACCACTTTTGGTTTGATCAAAATCAAATTCTATTAATTTTGACTAATAATATTTAAAAATTTAAATAATTTTTAATATAAAGAGTTATATATTATTAAAGTTTATTTTATAAAAAATCTACTAGCATAATTCATTTATGATAAAAAACATTATTAATCTTCTATTATTAATGGTTAAAGTTTAAAATATTTGATTTTAACTAAACAAATGCTTATATTTGAACACCAGTTGAGGCAAGCATTGGTTGATCTAAAAGTTCACACCAGTCTTTTTTATGCAAAAGAGACAGGAAAAATATTACCTTTGACTTGAAAAGAGAGTACAAATTCAGTACGACTATGTGACGATGTTAAACACAGTGCAAATTGGGGATAAGTCGGACATTGGTGACTTCTTGCTTAGTCATTCAATCGTGCTACAAAAGAGGTTTGCACTTTTATTTGCTGCATGGATGACATTTGTACTACATCAGAAAAAAAAAAAACTGCCATAATATACTACGTATGCCTTAACAGTGACCTTCCAGTACGCCACAATTCAAATTTGGTTGTCGTGTAATAAGTAGAATCTTTATATATTAAAGCGCAAGTGTTTTTTCAACTGTCGTTGTGTCACGTCACTTTAAAAACTATTAACTGTCGGATTAAAATCTAACGGTGAATGTTAAAAAAGAAAAAAAAAATCTTTTCTCAGATCAACGCAGAAACCTATTTCTACTCGACAAGAGCAGACATGAATGCCCGTGTCATCGCCTTAGCTTTTTCAGATTTAACATAAATTTTGACTATGGTCATATTTAATTTTTTATAAATTTTATATATTATAATTTGCTTTATCATTAAAATTTGAATCGTAACTTAAAATTTTACATATTTGAATTAAATTTTTAGATAAGTTGAATAGTCAAAAATAATATTAAAAATCAACAGTAAACAATATATGGATAATGGAATAAATATAATAAATTAACTGTAACTGTTTTGTTAAATCAAATTTACTTTTGCTATATATTCTACTTATATATTTTGCAAGCATATGCTATAATTAAAAACTTTTATATGTTATAAAAATGTATGTTTAAATAACTTAAATTATTTTATCTTCTATAAATGCTCCTTGATTACTAAGACAAGATTCAATCTTTTTTCGCTTACAATTCCGGTCTAAAAAAAATAATAGCTTTAAACGCAATGTTTTAATCAAACATTACCAATATAAATTAAAAATAATTTTAAATTTATTAAGTTACAAAATTAGAAATAATTTGTTTTAAAAATACTTTCTTAAAAATGTACCAATACTACTTTTTATTAAATATTTTATAGATAACGAAATATATGTTTATAAAACTTTGTCATCTATGTCAAAACAACTATACTTCTATTTGTTAAATAATAAATATAAAATATACTGCTTCAATTAAGAGTGCACAACAAAAACATATACGAAAAGCGCGATAATTGCCGACCAGATTTTCTAGTCTCTCCTCTATATCACATCACGAGACAACAACAACCTCAATGGTCTCAACTTTATCTTTCCTCCGCTGCAACAATACTTAAGAGGAGCATCAACATATACATATCCCTCCACGCTACAGAATGCAGATTAACGTATAACTTCTGTCTGATGAACTTTGGATGATACACAGCAGTATATTATGGGGGCTACTGGTTCACATTATACCATTTTTCAACTAAGGATTCCGCTGTAGCTTAATTATCACTCATGTGAGTGCTTGCCTCAATTTGCTTTGCAGTCAACAGTTTTCGGACTTCGGTGTCTTGGTCAGCCATATCAGCAGGTGTTTGCCCATAAGAGTTCTCCTTCTTAGGGCATGCCCCAGCCTGGAGCAAAAGCTTGACAACATCCAAATGTTCACCCCTAGCAGCATGATGGAGCGGCTGCATAAGTTAGATGCAGAAATTAGTTCTAATTCTCCTGCAGATAGCGCACAAAGCGTATATTAATTCACAAATGATGGAAGGATTTGCAAGCTTACTGTGTCGCCTTCAGAATCAACAGTATCAAGCATTCGTGCTATGCAACCATCTCGGTTAGCAGAAAAGTTGAGAATGTACTGGACTATCTCAGTGAAGCCTGTAAGAAAATGTTCCAACATCAAAACAAAATAAGAGAATGGCAATGGCTAAATACCTAAATCTCTGGGTGTGACCAAAAGGTACATACCTCCAGCACAAGCATCATGAAGAGGAATAGCCCCTTCTTCATCTTTGCATTCCAAACTGGCTCCATGTTCCAGGAGTAACTGACAAGAAGACGAACACTGTCAAATCCAAATAAAATCAATAACGACCTGGGGGAGGGCACAAGATAACAATGCCAACCTGCACACATGGGAGATGACCATACAAGCATGCCAGGTGAAGCAAAGTATCACCATCTTCAACTGGAACATCAATGCTGCCATCATGATTATCTGCATACATAGAAAACAACAGAGCATAAGTGAAGGGATCCATAGATAGCAGAATATGCACAGATGTTTTTTGTTTTTTTTTTTCCTAGGTGTTTGAAAGTAAATAGATGAAAATGGTAAAAGACAAATGCGAAGGGTGACTAACTATGATATTGATGAACAAATGTACTTGAACATGTGTTGATATGCTGAGAAGACCAGTACTATATTATGGGGTGCAAGAATGAATAGTTTTGAATTACACCACAGGATCGTGCGATGTTATGTTGAGAGAGTTAGAAGGACAACCAAATAACAAAACCAGGACAAATCATGCATACACATAATTTCCAGAAGGACGCCGATTGGATCACATTTACAAAGATTGAAACCATGTATTGGGAAAACAAAGGCACAGAGCTATCCAACAGAGGTGCAATGCTAAAATTCTCTTGGAGATGAGAATAGTAGCCAAATAAGCAAGGCAATAATATCAGAACAATTAAGGTAATAAATTCATAAACCAGCTATCCCTTCAATGATTGGCACAGAAAGTAAACCAGAGGCAATTGTCAAATTTTCGAACATAAAGCAATTTTCAATATCACAAGGTGCATAGGTGTGGTATTATCATTATCACTGCAATATATTTTCTTTTCCAAAAACGATGTTACTATATAATTAAAAAAGTTGAATCTATCTTATGCTTTGCACATGACACTATAGCTACATCAAGCTTCTGGATGCACAATTCATCCAATTGAAGTGCTATGGACTCAATCCACCTGGCATTTTGTTCCCAGGTACCTCTAGAATGATAAATAATAGAGAAAATATCAAGTGAAATATGACACAATTGTCTCAATCCAGCTTGTACATCAGAGCCATGATATGCAAGAAATGGATCAGAAAATGCTGACAGCAAGGCAAGCTGACCCACATCACGGCTAGGACAAATTAGCATAGGCAAGCCTTATTCACAGCTTTACAACACCATAGGCTCAGACAGCACTAAGCTAGCGGTTCATATGGTAGTGCTAATTTAGCAACTATATCGTGAAAAGTACTTGTAGGATTCTGTAATCTGATTTAGATTGATGGATGGAGTAGCATCTTAGCAAGTTAACGAGGGTACACTTTCAATGAAGTACTGCTAATAAGGAAGTACACTTCAGCGATTACAAATAACAAATCTCTGTGGGGAAAAATAGACGAACTAATACTCTTGCCTAGTTGCCTAGTAAGCGATCTCGCAGAACCCTACACCAATGAGGATCGTGACTCGTGAGGGTGAGGGGGGGGGGTGTTTGAAACGAGTACCAAGAGCGGCAAGGAGGGCGGCGACGTCCCCAGACTGAGCGGCGTCGGCGAGGGCGCGGAGGTGGGGTGGAACCTCCTCGTCGTCGGAAGCGCCGGCGAACGCCTCGACCACCTCGACGATGTCGTCGTCCTCCTCCATGCCGTTGCGACCGTCGGGAACAGCCATGTCTGCGGCAAGGCCTACTTGGTGGGAGCTGCGATTGGGCCGGCGGCGAGCGTCGGAGACGGTGAGCAGAGAAACCCTTTGGCGGCGGCTTTGGAGTGGCAGGTGGTAGGGAACAGGAGACGAGACGCCGCCGACACATGGGCTGATATGAAACAGGCCCATCGGCCCACCTGTTACTGGATCCCGCCATCCCGTTCCGGGTGCTAGTACCCGGCCGCCGGGCCGCCGGCTGATTAGTTGAAGTGCGGCTGCACAGTTTTTTAGGTGATGGAAAAGAATTTTGTCCTCTGGTTTATGCGTATCCTGTATCCATGGCTGATGACTTGATTCAAGCAGAGGTTACCCACGAGCAACCATTCAACTCCCATTCTTTGTCTATTACACTGAACGGCCACCAACTCGAACTAGAACACGTCAAGCGTCATCTCTGGAACTGGATGCAGCTACCAGGTAGTCAAACAATGCGCGTCGGATGGACGATCAGATTGCACTGGTGAAGTGTCAATGGGCACGAGGACGAGCGAGCAAATGGGGAGCGGGCGAACCATTCCTTTCGCGCTGTCCAATTCCATAACCTAGAACTGGGTTAACAAATAGCAAAGCTCCGGGAGCAGGTCAGGTATATCAGGCTCTCAGGAGTCAGGACCTGACGGTACATGGTTGGATTGCGTTGCGGGTCAGAATCTTAGGTCCAATCGTCACAAAACAATGCATTCAAGCGTGAACAGAAAGGATGCCATGCTTGGAAACTGACTGCTGCTGCTAAGATAGCGCGAAGTCACTCTTGAACCGAGCAGAGGTCCCCAGAAACGGGACATGTCAAAGGTCGGCAGGCAGGAGGTAGCCGTCAGCCGATTCAGCCCTCCTCGACCGCACAGCGCCTCTTCATTTGTTTACTGCGTTCACAGAAAGGTCCAGCGCCACCGAATGCTTCTCTTTCTAGGTGCCGGAAACTTGCACGAGCGCAGTGCCTATATAAGCCGCGCATCGTGCGAACCGGGCCGGGCGCGGCGGCAGTGGTTGGCAGGCAGCGTGTCCACGACGCTCGGGAGGCGATCATCGAGCAAGCAGCCAGACGCCACCGGCCCGCGCGCGCGGAATCGACGTCGCTGAGGTATGTTACTCTGACCTGAATGAGGTACTCCAGTAAAACCTGAACCGGTCCAAAGGAGAGCCGCAGAACATGGAATCGGACTCCGGGACGGAGCAGTGCTACGGGTAACCGCCGCTTCTCGTGCCTCGCTTATCTGCAGCTGATTCCTCGAGCTGCCTAGTATTAAAAGTTTCTTTCCTGGATTACATGTTCGTCGATCGGATGCCGCGCCAGGTGCGTGCATTACAGGCGGAAGTGCAAGATAAGGGCGCCCTGCTGCGGGGAGGTCTTTGGTTGTAGGCACTGCCACAACGAAGCCAAGGTCGCGGCTTCATACTTCTTTTCTGAATTTTATTACGTGTTTGGGCTCCCCAGGCGATAAACGAAGAGAAAAATCATGTTTCCTCTTCGTTCCACCTTGCAGGATTCGCTGGAGGTCAATGTCCACGACCGCCACGAAGTTCCTCGCCACGAGATCAAGCTGGTCTGTGATATGAGTTCTTGGTTTCTTATACAGGAGAGTGCTAAGGGACACATTCATAAACAGGGAAAATTATGTCATGCATTATATTAGTCATTGTCCCGTTGCTTTCAATTTAAGGTCTCCTTTGAAATGTGAGATTTTTTCCTATTTTCTGCGTTTTTTTAAAAAAATTGAACTGATTCCTGTGAAATTCTTATAAAATTCCTGTCAAATTTCTGCGTTTTAAAGGAGGCTAAGTAGGAGTAATTGAATAGTTGTGAGCCTTCCCTACCATATAGTGATGCTGCTCTTACTGTTCTGCTTTTTGGACATCACAGGTTATCTGCTCTGTCTGCAACAAAGAACAAGACGTAAGTTACCTGATTCGTGCAAAGGTGCTCTCAGGTACCTGCAATTTTGGGCGTATAACAGGTGAAAAAAATCCTTTTTTTCTTTTTATTGACAGGTCCAGCAAGATTGTTCAAACTGTGGAACATGTATGGGTAAATACTTCTGCGCAAAATGCAACTTCTTTGACGATGATGTAAGCTACAATTTGAATCGTGTGGAGACGATGCTGCTTTGAACACAATTTCAGACATGTTTCTTTCATTTTCTGTCGCGTTCTGTGATATTTCAGGTAT
>BCLH01003526.1:0-27935 GCA_001602315.1 Zoysia pacifica
TCCTCATGGTTTATATATGCCTTTACCTGTTCCTAGTGTTCCGTGGGAGGATATTTCCATGGACTTTGTTTTGGGTCTGCCTAGGACAAAGAAGGGGAGAGATAGTGTTTTTGTTGTGGTGGATAGATTTTCTAAGATGGCTCACTTCATACCATGCCACAAGACAGATGATGCTATACATGTTGCTGATTTGTTCTTTTGTGATATTGTTCGCTTGCATGGTATACCAAACACCATTGTTTCTGATCGTGATGCAAAGTTTCTTAGCCATTTTTGGAGGACCCTGTGGGCTAAGTTGGGAACTAAGCTTTTATTTTCCACAACATGTCATCCACAAACAGATGGGCAAACTGAGGTTGTCAATAGAACTTTATCTACTATGCTTAAGGCTGTTTTGAGGAAAAATATAAAACTGTGGGAAGAGTGTTTGCCTCATGTTGAGTTTGCTTATAATCGTTCAAAACACTCTACTACTAAGAAATGTTCTTTTGAGATTGTTTATGGTTTTATTCCACGTGCTCCTATTGATCTTTTGCCCCTTCCAACATCGGAGAGGGTAAATATTGATGCAAATAAACGTGCTGAACTGATGTTAAAGCTGCACGAAACCACTAAGGAAAATATCGAATGCATGAATGCAAAATACAAACTTGTTGGCAGTAAGGGCAAGAAACATGTTACTTTTGAACCTGGTTAGGGTTTAGCCCATTGTATCCAGTTTAGCCCATTAGAGGCCCTCTCTAAGTTAGGGTTTGAGTCCCTCCACGCCTCCAGGACGTCTTCCCACTATATAAACCTGTGGCAGCCGTCATTTGAGGGTGGGTTTTGTTCAGATGCAAGTTTAGCCTTAGCTACTTCCTTGTAAACGCCTGTGTCGATGAGACCACCCGATTTGCTTGATTCAGAACCCCAATTTCGTGATTATATCCAGATCTGTGAGTTGTCTACCTGTTCATCTTGTTCTTGCTTGTTCTCGATTGCTCGCAGGTTCGGGGTTGTTCTTGGCACAGCAAGAACAACAACAAATCGGAGCCGGTGTACCTGTTGCTAAGGCGCAGCAACCCTGTTGGTTGTTGTAGTCGGACAGCCAACGTCGAATCCACCCCAAATCGAAGCTATCCTCCTCTCATCGAAAGATCGGGATCAGCCCCTGCCATACCATCTCCCTTGTAGCAGCAACTCGTATTGAAATTTTGAGCACTTATTCAACATTGCATTTGCAAAAGTGAAACTGCCCTAGCTCCACATAATTCTACAACAAATAGAGTTTGTGTCCCTGGCAATCGCTCCTCTAAGCTCCACTGGTTGACACTGTTGGCTGCAAGTCACACTTCCTTGTATCATCATGCATTTTGAGCGGCAAGTACAGCTGCAAGTCCAATGGATTAGCAGAAGATATTCATGTAACAAATGAACGTCATGGTACATTAGAAACTAGTCAAACAGGTACCACTCTTGCTGAAACGAAGACAGCACAAAGCCACCACCAACACCAACCTGGCCACCATTATGGAGCGGCTTGAGGTGCTGTCCCTACAAATTGCAAATGTCGTCCAACAACAAGCTGCCCATAGTGAGATTGATGAACATGTGGAGGTCGATTATGGTGGTGACACCGAACAGGAAGATCTTCCCCGCATTAACTACCATCAAGAACGTCATCGCCAGCATGCAAATCAGCGCAGACAACCTCAGCAAAACAACCGTCATGCAGTACGTAACCAGGATGATTCACTTGCTAATGTGAAATTCTCTATACCTCCATTTAATGGCAAATATAATTCTGATGCTTATCTTGATTGGGAACTTGCTGTTGATCAAAAATTTGCATGCCATGCTGTTTCCCCTGTTTCACAAGTTAGGGCTGCTACTAGTGAGTTTACAGATTTTGCTTCCATTTGGTGGCGTGAACATTGCAGCAAACATCCTAATAACATCCCCACCATTTGGGAGGCATTGAAAGCACTCATGCGCCATAGATTCGTTCCATCAAACTAAGCTAGAGATATGCTTAACAAACTGCAGCGGTTGAATCAAGGAACAAAATCTGTTGAGGAGTATTTTCAAGAGCTACAGACAGGTATGCTACGTTGTGGCTTAGTTGAGGATGATAATGCGGCAATGTCACATTTTTTGGGTGGACTAAACCGTGACATTCAAGATATTCTTGATTTCGATGACTATCACAATATCACGTGTTTATTCCATCTTGCTTGTAAAGTTGAACGTCAAGTGCAAGGACGAGAAACAATGACAGGAGCTAACTCTTTTGCAGGACAGACCACAACGTTCAAGCCATTCACACCATCCACTACTTCACAGTCGGCATCACCATCTCCTGCTAGCAGCAAAACATGCATTTCTACACCATATTTGTCCACTCCAACAAGGACCAAACCTCCTCTAGGTAATCCAGCACCTAGCACCTCGGTTGTCTCCACAGGACGCACAAAAGACATCCAATGTCATCGCTGCAAGGGCTATGGACATGTCATACGGGACTGTCCAAACAAGCGTGCCCTAATTGTTTATGACGACGGTGAGTACTCTTCAGCTAGTGATTTTGATGAAGACACACTTGCTCTGCTTGCCACTAACATTGCAAGACAGGACGAAGAACATGTTGCTGCTAATGCTGCTGATAAGTATTTGAGCCTTGTTGTACAACGTGTCCTCAGTATGCAGGTCGCTCCACAAGAACAAAACCAACGACACAATCTGTTCCACACTAAAGGTGTCATTCAAGAGAGGTCTATTCGCATAATCATTGATGGGGGAAGCTGTACCAACTTGGCAAGCACAGATATGGTCGAGAAACTCACTCTCCATACTCGACCGCATTCCCATCCCTATCACATTCAATGGCTCAACCAAGGTGATAAGATGAAGGTGACACGCTCTGTACGCATCCACTTTTTCTATGGGTTTGTATCATGATTCTATTGATTGTGATGTTGTTCCAATGCAAGCATGCTCTTTAAGGGCAATACGATACTGATTGTGTACACCATGGCCGCATGAACCAGTACTCACTCACCTAAGGGCAAGAAAATTATTTTGCATCCTATGTCCCCAGAACAGATAATTAAGGATGAACTTGCTAGAGCAAACAGAGAGAACAAACATAGTGATTCGCAACTTTTGCAAAAAGAAATTAAACTAAAAGCTCCTGTTTTGCTAGCCACACATGCTGATCTTGATGAGTTCAATGATGCTAGTCTTCTTTACTATGCTCTCATGTGTACACATGTATTGTTCTCACTTGATGATGTGCCGCCTATTGTTGTACCACCAGCTGTTACTAAGCTTTTGCAGGACTTCTCTGATGTTTTTCCGAATGATGTCCCTGCTGGTCTTCCTCCTCTTCGTGGCATTGAACACCAGATTGATCTCATTCCAGGATCATCATTGCCGAACCGCGCACCATACCGCACTAACCCAGAGGAAATAAAAGAAATTCAGCGTCAAGTACAAGAATTGCTTGATAAGGGATACATTGGTGAGTCTCTTAGTCCTTGTGCTGTTCCTTTTTTTTAGTGCCCAAGAAGGATGGTTCATGACGCATGTGCATTGATTGTCGTGCCATTAATAACATAACAATTCGCTATCGTCACCCTATACCAAGGTTAGACGATATGCTTGATGAGCTAAGTGGCGCTGTTCTGTTCTCTAAGGTTGATTTGCATAGTGGGTATCAACAAATTCGCATGAAGCTGGGGGATGAATGGAAAACAGCCTTTAAAACAAAATATGATTTATATGAATGGTTGGTCATGCCTTTTGGATTGACTAATGCTCCCAGCACTTTCATGAGATTATGAAAGAAGTTTTGCGGGCTTTCGTAGGCAAGATTGTGGTTTTGATGATATTCTGATCTATAGCAAGTGTTTGGAGGACATTTGTACCATTTGCATGCTGTTTTTGATGCTTTGCGAACTGCACGTCTTTTCGGGAACTTGGCTAAGTGTAGCTTCTACACAGACCGTGTTTCTTTCCTTCGCTATGTTGTTACAGCACAGGGTATTGAAGTGGATAGCACCAAGATTGAACCAATACAAAGCTGGCCATCTCCCACCACTGTGACGCAAATTCGGAGTTTCCTTGGACTTGCTGGATTTTATCGTCGGTTTGTTCGTGATTTCAGCACCATTGCTGCTCCGTTGAATGAACTCACGAAAAAGGGTGTTCCCTTCTCTTGGGGCCAGCACAAGAAGAAGACTTCCTAATTTTAAAAGATAAGTTGACCCATGCACCCTTACTTCAGCTCCTTGATTTCACTAAGATGTTTGAGTTGGAATGTGAGGCTAGTGGAATTGGGTTAGGGGGCGTTTTATTGCAGGAAGGAAAACCAGTAGCATATTTTAGCGAGAAATTAAACGGCGCCAGTTTGAACTATTCCACTTATGATAAAGAACTTTTTGCTCTGGTTCGAACTCTTCAAACATGGCAGCACTACTTGTGGCCTAGGGAATTCATTATTCATTCAGATCATGAATCTTTGAAACACATTCGTAACCAATCAAATCTGAACCGTAGGCATGCTAATGGGTGGAATTCTTTGAGTCTTTTTCTTATGTTATCAAGCATAAGAAAGGGAAAGAAAATGTGATTGCTGATGCTTTATCTCGTCGCTACACTATGCTCTCACAATTGGATTTTAAAATTTTTGGGCTGCAAACTGTGAAGGACAAGTATTGTCTTGACCCTGATTTCTAAGGCATTATTTTGAATTGCAAAGAGGGCAGAACATGGGGAAAATACTTTATGGATGATGGATTTTTGTTCCGTGCTAACAAGTTATGCATTCTAGCTAGTTTGATTCGTCTTTTGCTGTTACAAGAAGCACATGGAGGTGGACTCATCGGACATTTTGGTGTTAAGAAGACGGAGGACATCCTTGCAGATCACTTCTTTTGGCCGAAGATGCGACGTGATGTGGAAAGATTTGTCGCTCGCTGCACCGCCTGTCACAAAGCTAAGTCACGAATCAACCCCCACGGTTTGTACAGACCTCTTCCCATCCCTACTGCTCCTTGAGAGGATATTTCAATGGATTTCGTTTTAGGACTGCCTAGAACTAAGAAGTGGAGGGACAGCATCTTTGTAGTTGTTGATAGATTCTACAAAATGGCTCACTTCATTCCTTGTCACAAGAGTGATGATGCGACTAATGTTGCTGGTTTGTTCTTTCGCGAAGTTGTTCGCTTACATGGGGTGCCAAAAACAATAGTTTCAGATCGTGATACAAAATTTCTTAGCCACTTTTGAAGAACTCTATGGAACAAAATAGGGACAAAATTACTTTTCAGCAACACATGTCATCCCCAAACTGATGGTCAAACTGAGGTAGTTAATAGAACTTTATCTACCATTCTTAGGGCTGTTTCGAAAACAAACCTTAAACTTTGGGAAGATTGTTTACCTCATGTTGAGTTTGCCTACAACCGTTCTATACACTCTGCCACACCCATGTGCCCTTTTCAAATTGTATATGGTTTTATTCCTCCGGCACCAATTGATTTGATATCTATTCCACCTTCTGGTAAAGTTAATTTTGATGCTGAGAAACGTGCCCAATTCATGCTGAAAATACATGAGCAAACAAAACAGAACATTACACCCACAAATGCAAAGAATCAGGTTGCTGGTAGTAAAGAAAGGAAACTCATTACTTTTGAACCTGGTGATTTGCTTTGGGTACACTTAAGGCAGGATCGTTTTCCTAATTTGCGCAAGTCTAAGTTGATGCCTCGTGCTGATGGTCCATTCAAAATATTGCGTAAAATTAATGATAATGCTTATAAAGTTGATCTACCTGTAGAATTTGGTGTTTCTTCTACTTTCAATGTTGCAGATTTTAAGCCATATGTAGGTGATGAAAAAGCCATTTCGTCGAGGACGACTCCAATTCAAGGAGGGGGGGATGATGAGGACACCACACCTTCCATTCCAACCATTGATGGACCAATCACTCGAGCCCATGCACGTGAGATCAATTATGTGATTCTGCTTATGAATAATGGAGAGCACCCAAATGCAAGGGAAGTCCTGCCGAAAGGTCTCAGACTCCTGAACAGCACCAGTTTGTGACGACCACTGCGACTTCAAACAAACTCCAATTTTGATGTTTAAGTACTTGTTGGAAAGCTCCTCACGTCTACTTTCAAACGGATCCAGCCTCATCTTCATACCATATCGGAGTTAGAGCCAATTTTCATTTGAAAATATAAGGTGCTGCGTCACCTAAACTTAGGCCATTGGCCCGTGTATCAAGTTGAGCCCATTAGGGGCGCGTCCTAGGGTTTGAGGGTGACCTTAGCACCCCTGTGGTCGTCCTTTCTCCTATTTAAAGGTCCCAGCCCCCGTCAAAACACTTGGGTTTTCTTTTGTTATAGTTTAGCTCTTATGCAAACTTTTTAATCTTCAGTTGTGTCCAACGACCACCTGTTAGACAGCTTTGAGAACCCCATATTGTGAGAGATTCCTGATTTGCCATATCTTGTTCTTGCTTGTTCTTCGATTGCTTGCAGGAATTGATCTTCGTGATCGGGTTGATCTTGCTGTCCAGCACGGTCAATAACCATTCGGAGTTGGTTCTGTGATTGCTAAGGTGCACACGACCTATTCGTTTGTAGTCAGATCGTGAACCTATGTCTAGTTGTGATGAACACTCTTGGAGGGGAGCTCTCTATTGTGCCTCCTATTGCATCTAATATTTTGTGGAAAATTGAGATCAAACCAAAAGATAAAAGTGATACAAACATGGAGAAAGAAGAGATACACAATATTCCATGCATAGCCCAAGATGAGACTGGTCATAACACAACAAAAGGTATTGCTGAAAATGAGAAGAAACTTATTGAACATCGATGTAAAAAAGATGAAAATATTTTTGTTATGCTGATATTTCTTGTCCATCCTACTTTTTTAAAACAACTGCTAGTATCACGTTTTATCCATTTATATTTGTCAATGTTTGATTTGCCCACTAGTTTTTGTGATAGGAAAAGGTAGTGTGTCGATATTTCTATTCTTCCTATGCAATAAGAAGTGAATGAATTCTATACTCCTAATGTTTATCCATTCACTAATGCTGAAATTAAACATTTCACATCCATTACATGTGAAAATGATGAGCTGAAATTGCTATCTTCTCCAAACACTGTGGGTTATATTGAATAGTTTCAATTTGTAGCAAGGATTAGCACAATCAAATCAGCAAATGCAAAGTTGAATAAGTGTTCAACAACGGTATGGTGCTGGTCCTAGGCTAAACCCTGCTAGAGACGCGAGTTTAAACACAAAGATAGTCCAACAAATGATGCAACAGGCTCAGGACAGTAGCAACTAAAACACGCAGCACTTCTCTCTTTTTTTTTAATTCTTTGACATTCTTTTTCTGCAACTTCTCTCTTTTTTTTCTTTTATTTTCTTCTCTTTTCTTTTTCTCTCCCTCTGCTTTTTTGTGATGGAATGAAAATAGAGATGAACAAAAGTGCAGCTAGCAGATAGCAGGTAGGATATCGCAGATCTCTTTTGCAATTCCGACACGCTCTAGTGTTATTTTATGGGAACTGTCGATCCGTTGGAAAGATAACACAGAGATCTTTTCAGGTTGTATAAAAATGTGCCAAACAAACAATCGATCACGGAGATATGGTTGTTTTCTTCCGCACCAAAATCTGGTAACCGAATTTGTGATTTGCAACAAACTCAGATCTGGATTGATTTCTTCCTTCTATTGTACATATGAGCCAGAAACGTGACAAGAACTCGAAACTCTAATGAATTAAACGCAAAGACCAGCAGCACGACACGATGATGCAACCACGAATTCAACGACGCAAATTTCTGAAAATAGTGATGTATAGGCTCAAAGAGTATAGGACAGCGGAATGATTCAATATTTTTTTGTATGGCTTTTATGTGGACAGTGAGAAAATGAATGAAACGATAAACGAGATGGGATAAATCTCACTGAGCAACCTAGAAAGTTGATACCTCTTGATAGGACTTGAGGTGCCCGATCTTTCGGTGAGGTGATAACTATCGATTTGGTGGAGTCGACCCTCACGATCCGACTACAAACGAATAGGTCGTGTGCCCTTAGCAATAGCAGAAACAACTCCAATTGGTTATTGACCGTGCTGGACAGCAAGATCAACCTGATCACGAAGATCAACTCCTGCAAGCAATCGAAGAATAAGCAATAACAAGATGTGGCAAACCAGGAATCTCTCACAATATGGGGATCTCAAAGCTGTCTAACAGGTGGTCGTTGGACACAACTTAAGATCAGAAAGTTTGCATAAGAGCTAAACTATAACAAAAGAAAACTCAAGTCTTTTTGGTGACGGCTGGGACCTTTAAATAGGTTGGAGGACGACCAGGGGGTGCTGGGGTCGTCCTCAAACCCTAGGACGTGCCCCTAATGGGCTCAACTCGATACACGGGCCATCGACCCAAGTTGGGGTGATGCAGCACCTTCTAAATTAGAATGACAATTGCTGCTGACTTGGATGTGATATGAAGGTGAGGCTAGATCCATTCGAAAGTAGACTTGATGAGCTTTTCATAATGTACTTAAACACCCAAATTGGATTCTATATGAAGTCGTGGCTTTTGTTGCAAGTTTGTACTGTTTTGCAGTCCGAATACTCCATGTGTGAATATTTCTATTGACGTCCTCATCAGAGGATATGATGTCCACATCATCCTTACCAACTTGAATTAGAGTCATCCTCGACTCAAGTTCAGAATGTAAAAGTGCCACTCCAATATGCCTTCGTGAAATCATAAAGGGTGAAGGCCATAGAGATATGTATGTGGAGCAAGATGAAACAAGACCTCAAGTGCCACACCCAAGTGTCCATCAAATTGTTCAAAGAGATCACCCTGTTAATAACATACTTGATGATATTGAAAAAGGGGTAACCACTAGATCACGAGTCGCTACTTTTTGTGAACATTACTCTTTTGTTTCCTCTTTGGAACCATTTAGGGTAGAAGATGCACTTCGTGATCCAGATTGGGTGATGGCCATGGAAGAAGAATTGAACAACTTCAAGAGACATGAAGTCTAATCCTTTGTGAAGAGTTCAAGTCAAAATGTTGTGGGCACTAAATGTGTGTTCCGCAACAAACAAGATGAGCATGGAGTTATGACAATGAACAAGGCAAGGCTCATGGCAAAAGGTTATTCACAAGTTGAAGGTTTGGATTTTGATGAAACCCTTACCCCGTTAGCATGGCTTCAGTTAATTCATATATTATTTGCCTATGCTACTCACCATGATTTCAAGCTATATCAAATGGACGTGAAAAGTGCATTCCTTAACGGGCCAATCGAAGAAGAAGTGTATGTGGAGCAACCACCGGGCTTTCAAGATGATGGGTATCCTAACCATGTTTATAAACTCCATAAGGCACTCTATGGGCTTAAGCAAGCTCATTGAGCATGGTATGAATGCCTTAGGGATTTTCTCATTGAAAGTGGTTTTACAATTGGAAAAGCCGATTCCACTCTCTTCACAAAAAGAGTTGACAATGATTTATTTGTGTGCCAAATATATGTCGATGACATAATATTTGGTTCTACTAACAAAACTTTTTGTGATGAGTTTAGTAAGGTCATGTTGAAAAAATTTGAGATGTCTATAATGGGAGAGTTGACGTTCTTCCTCGACTTTCAAGTGAAACAACTCAAGGAAGGGACGTTCATATATCAAACCAAGTACACCCATGACATTCTCAAGAAGTTCAAGATGGCGGATGCTAAACCTATCAAGACTCCTATGTAGACAAATGGCCATCTTGATCTTGACTTCGCTGGCGGTAGATCAAAAAGTATATCGCTCCATGATTGGATCTTCGCTTTACCTTTGTGCATCTAGGCCCGATATCATGCTTAGTGTGTGTATGTGTGCAAGATTTTAAGCTGCTCTAAAAGAGTGCCATTTAAAGGCCGTTAAGAGAATCTTAAGATATTTAGTTCACACACCAAACCTATGGCTTTGGTATCGAAAGGGTTCCACATTTAATCTCATTGGATATTCCGATACGGATTATGTCGGATGCAAAATGGATAGGAAGAACACATCAGAGACTTACCAATTTTTGGAAAGATCCATAGTATCATGTTCATTCAAGAAACAAAACTCCGTTGCCCTATCCACCACCAAAGCCGAGTACATAGCTGCGGTTAGCTATTGCGCCCAATTGCTATGGATGAGGCAAACCCTTAAGGACTTTGGTTACTTTGAGAATAAAGTCCCTCTCCTATGTGACAATGAGAGTGCCATTAAAATTGCTAATAATCCTTATGATCATAACCACACAAAGCATATAGACATCCGACACAATTTCTTGAGAGATCATACACTAAAAAGGGATATAGAGATATTCCATGTACGTACAAAAGAGCAATTGGCCGATATTTTCACCAAGCCTCTAGATGAGGCGCGGTTTTCTGAGCTTAGGAGTGAGCTTAATATCAAAGACTCTCGAAATGTGGCTTGAGGTAATGCACATCTGCTTGTTGTTCTCTCTTTGTTTGATAAACAATAGATTTGTGAAAACATTGAGTGATTTTCAAAACTATGTTGTTCGCTCCTGCCACCTTTTGGCATACATACTTGACTATGGTGATTATTGTTATTGAAATGTTGATTGTTGGCTAATCACCATTAGTTAAGACCTTAACATAAGTCTCACACTCCATATGTCATCTTTTGGTCATCAAAATCCGCTTCAAACTCAAGTCCAAAATTCATTCCAGAATGGCCCGAGTCTCTAAGGGTCCTCAGGTATTTAAGGGTTTGAACCGTTGCTAGGGTTCTTTTTAGAACCCTAGCGCATCCAACACCCCCTAAATCGCCACCTCTCATCACTTGTTCAAATCATGGACTTTGGAGTGGGATTTATACGGGAAATCACTTCCCCAATCCTTCTCTGGAGTCTCTAATCTTCATCCGGTCCTTTTCTCAAGTTTTTGGAGGTAATCTCATTTTGCTCGATCTCTCTCCCTAGAAGGTTTTAGGTTGTTCCAACACTTCCAATTATGGTATCCTATGTTTCTAAGGCAATGTTAGCAATTTGGTAGCTTTCCCATGGCTAAAACGTCGACCAAAATCTTCATTCAAACTTGTTTTAGCCCGATCTACTTTTCTAGGAAGTTTTGGATGACAACTCTTTGACAAAGTTGTGTGTATGATCACCACCAAAAGACATTCTTTGATCCCCTAAGTTTTTGGTGTCGATCCGAACAAAAATTATCAATCTGGCTGGAGTGTTCGGCCCTTGGCCGGAGTCTCCAGTGTTGGAGTCACTGGCCCGTAGCCAGACACTCCAACTTGTCTGTTCTGTTCCAAATTTCCAAATTCAATTCCAAATTTCTTTTAGCTTCTTCTTCACATCATATGGGTTCCCCACTGTTTCTAATTCACTTCTTTGGCAGATGGCTCGCACCAAGAATTTTCAAGGCAATAGCTCCTCTAGTGAAGAGGAGATTGTTCCAGAACGAAGTCCGTTGGTCAAAAGGAAGAGGCAGCCGAGCTGTTCTTCTAGCGGTATTGTGATTCGAGATTCACAAGAGGGCGGTTCCTCTAGGCCTGCCCCAAAGAAGACAGCTCACCCAAAAGCCAAAGGAAAAGTAAAGCCAAGAGGAAAAGGAAAAGGGCTTATGGGTCGACCAACTGATCCGACAAAGTCAGCAGGGCAGAACAAGGGTACTCGGCCTCTCAAGCGCAATGTTGTCTACAGAGTGCACTATCCCAAAGTGGAGTACCCTCCGACTGTCGACCCCAAGATGATGGTAGATTACAAGTGGGGTAAACACGACTTGATGCCCAGGAGACTTGAGGATCCATATCTGCATGAGACTGAGGATGGGGTTGCGGATCACTGGTTCCACAACTTGTTTCAACTTGATTAGTATAGATCCGTAATCTTTAACAAGAAGAACAGAACCACACCGATGAAGTGGATTGATTGGGATTACATGGAGAAGAAGGGCCCAGTGTTTGACGAAGTAATAAAGATGTGTGAAGCAAGGAATGTGAAGAAGATCATGGTATTCAAGCATGGATGGAATGAGGAGGTCATTGCTCAGGTCTATTCTACACTTTGGATTGATCACAGTGGTGAGGATGAAGTGCTGCATTGGAGCCTTGAGGGCAATCGTTTTCATGCATCTCGCCAGTTTTTTGCTTTTATTCTTGGATTTGATGATGAAGATCTTGCTAAGGAGAACATTCATGGTGGAAGGACATTGAACAATGAGGAGATCACATTCATGTATGACCGTGACTTTGGGCCTCCTATCTATTGGATGGTTCATGACATGGCTCCATATTACAAGATCCTCACCGCTCTCTTCTGTCACACACTAGATCCCAAGAGTGGTGATGCTACCAGTGTTTTGCATAACACGACGACTTTGCTCTCATACATGCAAGACCACGTGGACAAAGCAAATGAATTTAGTGTGTTCATGTTCATTTACTCATCCATCATCGAGAATTCCATCTCCCCCAACAAGAGTTGTGGATATGCTCCTTATATCATGGCACTTATTGAGCGGACTTGTGGCACTGGGCTCTCTCATGACAATGTCCACAATCTTTATAGAGTGCATCCCATCAAGATCTCCACTCTTCCCTCTTCTCGAGCTGGCTCTCCCATTGGAGGACCCTCCACTTCCACTGGGACTCGCTTTGGCAAGACCCAAGCCTCGAGGAAAAAGAGCTCCTTGATATCTAGAGCTCTTCGTTCAATCTTCCACCTTTGATCCTCCCAAGCTAGGAAATTCGAGAAGCACTTTCAGAGGTCTCATAAGCGCTTCTCCTATCTTGAGGACAAGGTTCAAAGGCTTGGTGCTCAAGCCTCTCTTCTGTTCACTACTCCCCGTGAGTACTCTCCACCTTCTCCTGTTAAGCCGGAGCTGGATCCTTGGGCTCCATATCGTCTTGCACGGGAGGTTGCTGGAGAAGATGAAGATTTTAGTGTGGGAGGCGATCTGGAATATGAAGAAGAAGAAGAGGATGATGATGGTGACGATGGAAATGATGGGGATGATGGTGATGATGGCGGTGCTGCTGAGATTGAAGAATACAATTTCTATTGTGCTTCACTTCACTTCTTTTCACCTTTTTTGCGATGTGATGCCAAAGGGGGAGAAGTAGTTATCTTTATATTCCTTGTAATTCATGTCGAGTGTGTGTGAGACTTGTGTTAAGACTATATTTGGATGATTGTAATCTTAAAACCTCGTACCTTTTTATTCTTATGTATGGTTGTATTGGTGCTTGTTTACCTTCTCGCTTTGCATTTCTGTGATTATATCTTGTCATGAGCATCACTTCTATACATTGTTGTCACACACACTAGTTGCACCCCACAAATGCATTGATATAGAGGGAGCTCTCAAAAATTTTTATCTTTGCAATATGTGCATTTTGCCCTGTAATGCCATATCTTGTTCCATATGCATACATTGAGGGGAGCTTACTATATCAAAGCATCTAAAACCTTGTGATATATCTCTTGAAGCTTTAATTGTGTTGTCATCAATCACCAAAAAGGGTGAGATGTTAGAGCATCCAGGCCCCTTGTGGGTTTTGGTGATAAATTACAACGTAATTAAAGAGCTAACGTGTTCTATTCAATACTATAAAGAATTGCAGGTAATCAAAAAGAGAGAAAAGAGGAGATGTGCCTAAAGCGGAGTTTATTGAAAATTTCTATTGTTTTATTTTTTATCTTTGAGTTTAGGCATGTCATACTATTAAGAGGGACGGGAAATGAAGTGGAAATCCGAAGCAAATACTCAAAATCCAGTCTAAACATCATTTTCGAGAACACCCCTGGCCGGAGTGTCCGGCCTATTTTAATAGAGTCCAGAGGACCCCTTGCCGGAGTGTCCAGCCCTCTGGCCGGACACTTCGGGCTTTTTTTTCTAGGACACCAGTACACCCCTCGTCGGTGTGTTCCGCCCTAGGGCAAAGACTCCGAGCATTTTTATCCGGACTCCAGTACACCCCTCGTTGGAGTGTCCAACCCCTGGACCGGAGACTCCGGCTATTTTTTCACCGAGTCCAGTACACCCCTTGTCGGAGTGTTCGGCCTCTGGCTGGAGACTCCGATGTTTGAATTCTGCCTTCTTGATTCTAGTCGAAGTGTCCAGCCTGGAGCCGGAGACTCGTGTAGTGAAGCCTCAGGAAGTTTGTATTGCCCTCTCAAAAGGGATTTGACAGTGAAGCACTCATCTCGACCTTGGTGGTCGTTTTGAGAGAGAGAAAGGTTTGAGTGCAACCCGGTTGTTTGTGAACCTCTCAATGGAGACATAAGATCCTTTGTGGATCTAAACTCCGAGATAAATTCTTGAGTCTCCGTGTGCTTCCCGTTTTCTACCGGTTTGAGACCTCTTACTAGCTTCATTTACATTTCGGCATCGATCTATTAGGGTAGCTTGTTCTAGCTTTATTTACTTGTTCCTGTTGGCTCTAGTACTTCCACATTATCTTTTAGTTCAAGTAGTAGCCGGAGTGTTCGGTTAGTGACCAAAGTCTCCGACGTCGGAGTGTCCGGCCAGAGGCCGGAGTGTCTAGGACTGACAATTTGTTTAAGTCTTAATTTGCAGGAAATTTTTTAGGTTGGCCTATTCACCCTCTCTAGGCCACTTTCAGTTGGACCCAGAGTAGTCTAAGATGTGTCGGGCTCGAAGGCGGAGTGGCGAGACACGGCGCCGTACGAACAACGCGACCAACATCATGCCGTTCAAACCGTCGCTCCAGAGCTGCTTCATCTTTCAGAGGAGTGGCACCAGTGTCTCTAGCTTAGTGGCCGACGGCCCAGTGGACCACGAGTCGCGGACCTCAACGGTCTCGTCGCAGAACGCTGGCAGCCCGATGACCTTGATATACTCTGCTGCACACTTCGCCCGACGGCCTCCTAAACCCTGGTTGCGGAGGCAGATGCCAGCGTCCCTGACGCGCCAGCTAGCATTGCGGCTGCTGGTCAGCCGCACGATGGAAGATGTGCCTCCACAACGTGAAGTACAGCAGGATGTCGAGGAAGCCCACACAGAGCATGATGAAGATGGCGATCTGCAGCAGCCCATTTGAGTTGAGGTGGTGGAGACAGACGCCGTAGTAGGTGAGGAGGCCGTGGAAAAAGTCAGAGGTGGGTAGCGCAACCCTTCGCTCGTGGAAGTAAGTGAAGCTCATGACCTGGTTGCTCAACGGCACCGCCACCTCCTCATCCTTCGCCAGTTGATGGCGGTCCTCGCCAGGAGGAAGCCTGTGCGCTTGTAGGTCTTGAGCATCGCCTTGGTGGTGGTCGATTTCTTCCACCCAGTTGACATAGTGATGATGGAAGCAAAGAGGGTGACGGTGACGACGATGATGAACACGAGCGCGAGCGCGAGAGTACGAAGCTACAACGATGACGACGGCGGTGGATGGTTCTAGCGCAGGAGCGACGAAGGCAAAGAGCACGAGGAAGAAGAAGAAGGCAATGGCTGAGTGGGATTTGAAATCTCACTCAACACCCCTTTTATCGGCCGGGAGGCGAGTGGTTTTTGCCCCCACGACCCCGATGCACAACGCGACAGCACCTTAACTGTGTCATCATGGGTGCTCACAGCGTGAGGACCCACGGCTTCGACACCCCGCCCACTGACGGGTGGGCCTAGGCGACACATCGTTGCCTCCGTTGATGCGACACGCACGCGCCTGCAATTATGATAAATGCCTAGCAAGCGCCGGGTGGATGGGATGCGCCCGCGCGAAACGACGCGCACCGGTGACCATCCGATCAATGCGCCCGGACCAACCAATTGCCCCGGCAGTTACAATTCCCAGGCTCGATATCTGCCGTCTACGCGGACGCGGCGGAGCCATCCGATCATCGGTTCGTTCCCGGTTTTCTCCAAGTGTTCTGCGAAACCAGAACACGATCGTTTGAGCTGCTGAGGGTTGCCGACCAGACCGTCGGACCCGACCCACGCTCGTTGCGCCGATCATGGAACTCGACCATTCAATTTGTTTGGACCTAAATGCAGTGCTGATCATAAATTAAGGCTGGTACAACTGGCCCAATCTAGGCACTCATCTTGGAAAGCCAACCAAAAGTGAGGACAGCTCCGACTCTCAAGTGTCAGAAAGTCGTTACAGAAATTTGCCTCGACGATTAAACCCCTGACCGACCATACGGATCGTCCGGGAGCTCGGGGGGTACTCTCTATGGGCGCGCTCATGCGCGCCCAGCGGATTCTTTCCCAAAGACCGAAGACTCAACCTAGATCGATCCCTCGGATCGCACGGGGGTCGAGGGCGACACCATACGGGCGCGTTCGCGCGCACCAGCAGGATTATTTTCTAAAAACAAAGATTAAGCCCTCGATTGAACCTACGGATCGCCAGGGGGTTCGGGGGCTATGCTCTACGAGCGTGCTCACACGCACCCATAGTATCAACTGTAGAAGATCAATGTTGAAGTACGAAGATTATCAAGATTCAGCCCCGCGCCGCCCTAACGGAGATTGCAAACGATGCAGAGCTCAGAGGCTACTGTCGAGATCACATACCCGGGTACCTACGGCCTCGGACTAAGTATGAAGGCCCAACTACTCAGTACGGCCCATGGGCTATAGCGCAATCCGCAACAGACACCAAGTCCTAAAAAACTAGCCCGACCGTCGGAAGGTCAGGATCGCTCGAAGACACTGCCTAGCCTTGAGGATCAGGATCGCCCGAAGACCCGGTCCGACCATTCGAGGGACGGAACCGCTTTATGCACCTGACCCCCCAGGGTCGAACATCGCCTTGGCAATCGGCCCTCGACAAGCATGGAGATTTCTGACACCGTGTAGCGTACAGAAAGCTACGATTGTCTCTCCTGCGCTGGGCAAAGAACGGACGAGGACACTGATAAAGCAATCTGGTGCCTGAGCACACCAGAAAATAAACCTTGAGATGCTCACAGCCCCACTCGTCAGGGGCCACCTGTTTTCATAGATTTACCTTGTAACCCCGACCCGATCTCTTTATATGGGCGGACCGGAGGCCTTAGATGACAAAGAAATAAGTGAACAGAAAAAAACCACGACAAACAGTACACACTCCACGTGATCTAGAGTTCTTCTCCGTGCAGGGACTCTACCGCCATTGTAACTTTTTTTTTAGCTTATACGACTCACTTTCTCCCTTGAACGTAGGCTATTATACCATCATATAACTCGAATTAGATTAAGTCTTTGGATCTTTCGAAACGCACGAATCCTTCTCTGTATACATAAATAGCTATACAAAATGTATAAAGAAGCATGAGGAACAAGCAAAACATCAGAAAACAAAGTCGTCCTTTCCACCGGTCATCTCGGCCCTGGTAGCTCATCGTCCGCCTTGCTCGCGGGCAACATCGTCTTCTCGTACTCACATCACGGTGGTGGCTCGCCGACGTCACACGGGTCGTGACACAAACATGGCCTAGCCAACAAACCCAATACTCCTTTCGGGAATTCCCTGCTTTTCCTCCTCGACCTCTTGCGGCGACGCACAACGCGCACAGCAGGACGAAAAAAAATAGCTGGAGGGGAACAAGACCACTCGAGGTGATGGCGATGGCGGTGCTGCAACGCGAGGGGAGGCGCGTCCTCCTCTCCACCCCTTCCCCTGCCACCGCCATGGTGGCGCGCTGCCCCGCCGTCTCCCTGCCATAAGATCTCCACTCTCTCTCTCCGCTTGCCCTATCCTCCCCAAACCGATCATCTCCGGTTCGACCTGTTTTTTCCCTGACATCCGCATGACGTCGGTGTGAATCTGAGCCCCGTCTTTGTATGTAGTTAGATCCGGTGTGGGTTTGCTCGTAAATGATACTTACGTTCTGGTGAGAAATGCACCTGTAGCGTGACACATGCATACATTATGTATGCATTTCTTCAAAAAATTGATTAAAGTTTCGTTGTGATGGTATGGAAAGTGAATCAAGGATAGCGAATTTGTTACAGTTCGTAGTGATATAAACGAACTTGTGTAAATTTCATTGGCCTCTAGAGTTCAGGGAAATAAAAGTCCCTTTTATCCAAACAAATATAGGGGTTCGAATGCCCTGCAAATTGTAAAAAATGTAAGGTCAACGGTCAAATATCTTCGCTGAAAAACCAGATGTGGATCGATTACTGTTACGATGTGCTGTCCATTCGAATGATGCTATAGTATTGCCTTTTTACATTACAATGTCCTGCTACATTGGGGAGGATATGCCGTGATGTTTGATTCGTTCATCTAATCAGAGATATTGAATTCTGCATGGTCTGTACTTCGTTCCTTATTGGAATGTTCATACATTGAATTTTTAAAGTCGCACGCTTTTTGTTTGGATACTTCCTTCTGTAAAATTTCATTGAATGGTGTTAGGATATAACATCATACAAAGGGCTTTCGATATTGATTTTATTTATTCAAGTAATATTGTTGACGATAGAAGGGGAGCTCTGGCTCAGCGGTGAAGCTGTTGTCTTGTGACCATGGAGTCACAGGTTCTGAGTCATGAAAATATCCTCTTGCAAAAATGCTAGGACAGGCTGCTTAGAAAAGACCCGAAAAATAGTTGGGCCCTTCCTCAGACCTTGCACAGCGGTAGCGACATGCACTGGGCTGCCCTTTGAATATTTTTAAAGATAGTTTTATGTCATGCAGCATAATGAAGATCTACTGTGTTATAAAAACACCCCAGAGTGAATTTTCCTTGAGAACTTTTACCTTTATATAATCCATGGTTGCACATGACTATACTGTTATATTTTGTTTACTCCAAATTGTGGAGATTTCCCAGAAATTTGTTTTATTCAGACATTGACATCTTGCTTCTATTTTTTTCATCAGGGAGCTTGCACCCCTTGGTGCACGATCCATTTCAACACAAGTCGGTGAGGATCTTCATTTTAATATTTTTTTAATTTATACATTAAAGCAACTTTTTGATCCCATTTAATATTATCTTCAGTTAGAAACCGACGATCCATTTCAACACAAGTCGGTGAGGATCTTCATTTTAATATTTTTTTTAATTTATACATTAAAGCAACTTTTTGATCCCATTTAATATTATCTTCAGTTAGAAACCGAATGAAGAGTGTGAAGAACATTCAAAAGATTACAAAAGCGATGAAGATGGTTGCAGCATCGAAGCTTCGTGCTGTTCAAATAAGGACAGAAAACTCACGTGGCCTGTCGTAGCCATTTACTGCCCTTCTTGGGGATGCTCCTAATATGTGCATTGGGAATGCTATTTTATCAATTTCCGTTGTAATTGTAAAATGTAGATTCATTAGTCAATTCTATTTTAAAGTGTTCTTTTTTTTTGTCAATTTCCTGGCTCTTATCCACACTTTCTTTCCTTAGAGAAACTCCAACAACTACCTAAAATTATTTTACCTAAATCCACATTTAGATCGTTGGTAAATTAGGATTGATATCTAAAACATTTTTCATCTCCAATAGATACCCATGTTTAGCATTCCTGAAATTTTAAATCTACAAACCATCCTAATTTATGTCCCATGGGATATAGTTTTCAGTTATAGGTCGATCTAAAGCATTGCTATATGTGGGTATGTAATTTGGTGGGGCTGGGGTAGCTAAATTTTAGATGCTGATATAGGTATCTGTTGGACTACTATTTTTTACCTCAAGTACCTAAATTCATGTTTAGGTATTTCGGTTTAGGTATCTATTGGAGTTGCTCTTACATTTTATTCCATTGCAATCTATATGATGATTTTCTTTACTCAATATAAATAACTCATTCGATACAAACCCTAGGTGTTGATGTGAAAAAAAATGTTATTGTCGCTATCACATCTGATAAGGGTCTCTGTGGTGGCATCAACTCAACCTCAGTTAAAGTCAGCAAAGCACTCCACAAGTTGACTTCTGGTAATTTTGTTTAATTCTATATCATATCAATGGTGAAATCATCCAAAACTAGTACTTCTTGATTTTTTTCTGTATTCAGGTCTGGAGAAAGAAAGCACATATGTCATTCTAGGAGAGAAGGGTAAAGTCCAACTTATTCGTGACTCCAAGCACATTATTGAGATGACAATATCTGAATTACAAAAGAATCCTATCAACTACACACAGGTTTGTTATCTTCCATATGCTGCTGGGAAACAGTTAGCTATGTGCTGTTGCTAATTTTGTATATCAGTGGAGTATTAAGAGTTATTTCTTGATTAAACCTGGTTTTATTTTTGTTGTTGGATTTACATGATAGACTCAAGTCCCAGTGGCGGGGCTAGGATTTGAAGTTATGGTGGACCGACCAATAATTTTCGCAACACCTTGAATCCTCATACTGTTTGAACTTGATTTTTTTTCATGTTGTCACACCATGTTATATTTAAAATGCCAAAAATTAATAGGTATGAATCTGTTTTTAGGAACGCAATTAGATCCAATACCTACGAGTGATATGAATTTGATGGAACTAAATGTGAATCCTGAAATTGCCCAAGGATCTATGGCATGTTTCACTCCATAAAATAGGTGGAAGTTGGTTACATGGTATGAATAACCAGTTTAGTACTTCCTCCGTTTCAATCTTAGAAAATATTTTGGTGTGGGCGCGAGAATTAATGAGATAGAAAATATTAGATAGATGTACACAAAATGAGATGGAGGGGGGAGAGAGAGAGATGTATTGGGAAGATAGGAAGATGTATCGGGAAGTGAGAATGAAAGTAATTTGAGAAAAATGGAGGAAGCTAGAATGGCATGTAAATTGGGACGGAGGAAAATTAGTAGGTTATTATAGTATTTTTTTTCTCTCGAACGCGTAGGAGATCTATGCATCATTTCATTAAGAAGAGAAGAAAAAAGATACAAAGGGGTAGAACCCCCACCCAGCACACACTAAGACACATGGGCACGCAAAGGACAAACTAACAAGCACCTGAACATCAGATGCGCCACCTCAACACAGCAAAAAGTAAAGACACCCCTAATCAAGGTGCAGCAGGGAGCCTCCAGAGCAGCAGCTCCTGTAGCCATAGGGCACCAGATTGACACCAGAGAGAAGCTTCCTGAGTGACAGCCTGCAGTGCTGCACTCACATTCGGCTGTGCTCCATTCAAAACGCAGTCATTTCGGTGTTTCCAAATTTCCCAAACGATCAAGAGAACAAGAGTGTTGAAACCCCTTCTAAGCTCTTTCGGGAAATGATACCTAGCACCGCTCCACCAACTAGAGAAACGATGACTGAGGACTGCGGTGCAGAGGAGGCAAAACCGAGCTGATGCAAGATAATAGTCCATACTTGCCTGGAAAAGACACAAGATAGCAACAAGTGGTGTATAGACTCCTCAGCTTGATCACATAGAGGATATGCTGCAGTATGAGGCATGTTCTGCTTAGCCAAATGGTCGGCTGTCCAGCAGCAGTTATTGGTGGCCAACCACAAAAAGAACTTCCAGTGCAACGGTGCCCACGACTCCAGATACGCTTCCAAGTGGCAAACCTGATTGTTCCGAATGAAGAAAGCATTGTAGGCTGATTTGCTGGAATACATTCCGGAGTTTGAAACATGTTGATTGGGTGTCTCCGGCTGAAGCAGGAAGCCCTCAACCAAACTCGAATAAAATCAGCCAAGACCTGCATAGTAAGGGCCCCTTTAATATCATCAATCCAATCACGGTTTGTAAGGGCTTCGGCCACCATCCTCCGCTTGGTTTTTTTCTTCAGAATAATGGCAAAGAGATGTGGTGCAAGTTCTGCTAGGTTCTTCTTATCCAACCATTGATCACTCAAGAAATTAGGTGAGAGCCCAGTGCCCACCGTAGAAACCACTGCTGCATTAAACATAGCACGTGCAACCCTCGGAACCTCAACCAGCAAACGTTCCCAAGGGCGGGGAGAATCCGTTCTGTCCAACCAAAGCCAATGCACTCGGAGAGACCAGTTCAATACTTAAAGATTATGAATACCAAGACCACCGTATTGTAGAGGCTGCTGAACTCAGTTCCAAGATACTAAGCAACTACCACCATTGGCTGATTCATGGCCTTTCCATAGAAAACCTCGTCTGCGCTTGTCAATTGCTTTGATAACCCATTTTGGCAAATCAAGAACAGACATAAGATATATAGGGACTCCAGTGAGTACCATCTTAACCATAATGAGCCACCCTGCTCGATTCAAAAGGGAGGCCTTCCAAGTAGGTAGATAGTCAGCGACTTTGTCAATTAGTATATACATAAAGTATAAGCGAAGTCTAAGCTAAAGTTTTATCTAATTCAATAAGACATTTTTTTTTCAAAATACTGTACAGATGCACTAACGACAACACACATGTAGCGCTTGTTACATTACTTGGTAGTCCAGCCAGCTCACCAAAAAGGAACTACGAGTTCACGCATGGCCTGCAGCCTGCTAGTCACAGTTGCTGTTCCAACGATCCTTCTGGTAAAAACAATTACAAACTACTGCCAGTTCTGCTTATCATGCTAACATCAACAATTATTAAGGATGCAAGTGGGCATGCCCACGGGCCCACATTTAGTTGAAATTTTGCTGGTAAGCCACAAATACCCACAAAATTTGAATTGAATTTAGCCCTCGCAGGTACCCACTTGCATCCTTGACGATTAGTGTCTAGGTGCCAATGCTCAGGGTGGGTCACCCTGTCCATCAGCAGGCTCCACCAGTGGGCTACCCTGTCCACCCACAGGCTCCGCCAATGCTCAAGTATATATCCTCAATTCTTATCATGTGAACATACAACTCTGCTTTGCCCTGGTGTTTATTTGGAAAGGTCTTATGACTTATTATGTGAGCTACTGTTTGGAAAGGTCTTATGACTTATTATGTGAGCTACTGTTTAACGTGTATGCATCTTTCTTCTATTATACACTCTTTGTTAGCTATGGGCTAATTAATCTATGCATGCTACAAGAACTATGTCAACTTATTTATTGTCAAAATACATTTATGGTGTGTTTGGTTGAGCTGTGAGAAAGCAAAAAGCCGTTTGGTTTAAAACAGCTATGAGTTTGTGAGTATATATATACAATATTATATATATTACAAATATAATATGTAATAGATTATAATTATATAATTATAGTTATATTACATAATTGTAATTATATAATATAATTATAATAATATATAGTAATATATAATTATATATAATTACAACTATGTAATATATATAATTATAATAAAAATATAATTATATGTAATTATGTAATATAATTATAATTATGTGGTATAAATAATTATAGTTATATTATTATGATATAGTTATAATTATATTACATATTAAATAATTGTAACTATGGTAATAAATAATTATGTATAATTATAATTATAATATATATAAACCAGCACCCACAGCCGGCAAAAAAAAGTCCAGACCTGCTTTTACTTTTGAACTAAGAGAAAGCTGCTTTCTCAGAAGAACTTTTGTCACAGCTGACCCCTTTGATTGGGCTTTTGGCTTTTGCAAAAGTAATGCAAAAGCCAAAAGCTAGCCCAACCAAAGGCACCCTTACTCTGAACTAAATTTGAGTTTATTCTTTGTGGGTGGTATCATTCCACTGTTTTGTTGATTGCTGTTTCAGATTGCTGTGCTGGCTGATGATATCTTTAAAAATGTTGAATTTGATGCTCTAAGAGTTTTGTTTAACAAGTTCCACTCTGTCATATCATTCAAGCCCACAATGACCACAATATTGTCACCAGAGGTCAGTGCTATTGAAGCATTTTATCTGTGCCCTTGTGGCCAAGTTATGTTAAATGAGTTTTAACTTAACTTATTTACAATGTTTCTTTCTTCGACTGGAAGGTCATGGAGAAAGAATCGGAATCTGGTGGGAAGGTTGGTGACCTGGATTCATATGAAATTGAAGGAGGTGAAACCAAATCAGAGATTCTGCAGAATCTCACTGAGTTCCAGTTTTCTTGTGAAAGTTTTGTGTCATATTAGTTCATGGTATTCAGCAATTCTCTGTGATTCTAGCTGATTCTGGGTGCAGGATGCATCTTAAAAAACTAAGGTTAAAGCTCAATTTACTCCCCGTAAGTATAGCCAAAGTCCAAATAACAATTATGTTTTGGTTTATTTACCCTGCTAAAATGTGATTTTGGATCAATTTACCCCTCATGCAATTTGTCTTTTTTAATTCTCCGTACACAAGTGAAATCTTACGATGAAACTTTATAAAACACATCATAACACATATTAAAAAAAAATACATCTTGAATTTTTTACCATTATTTTGCATATAGTTTTGTATCCAAAGATTAATTTACTATTAAATTACTTTCCCTATAAAAATAATGAAATTTTTTTAACATGTGTTATGATGCGTTTTATCATCTCATAATGGTTAATCTTAAAATAATGTTTGTGTATTGAGAAACAAAAAAAATACAAATTGCATGAGTGAGTAAATTGAACCAAAATCATGTTTTGGTAGGGTAAAATAAACCAAAACATAGTTTAGAGGGTTATTTGGACTTTGACTATACTTGAGGGAGTGAATTGGACTTTATCCAAAAACTAGTATGAAGCACATAATACATTGTTGCGTTCTTTGCCTTCGCTCGAGTGATATATTTGATTTTACACATGGTAGGTCCTCTACAATGGTGTTCTAGAGAATGCATGTAGTGAGCTTGGAGCCCGTATGTCTGCCATGGACAGCTCAAGCAGAAATGCTGGAGATATGCTTGACCGACTCATGCTCACATACAATAGGTCTCCCTTCCTCCGTCTTCCTGGTGCATTACTATTAGTATATGGATGCGTGCAAGTATTGATTATTTGTTACAAATGGACTATATGGAATAGACACTGAATCTTTTGCTGTACATGCAGGACACGACAAGCTTCTATCACCACAGAGCTCATTGAGATCATTTCTAGTGCCTCAGCCCTTGAGGGATGATTTATTTTCCTTCTCCTGCAAAAGCTACCTATCTCCTGAAGCAGGCTTTTGTTTTTCGTTGTAAACGGATCCTGATGGGAAGTTGCAATAATTGGCCACCATTACGGTGCTGTGAAGATATGGTTATTCAACATGGTTTTCATCTGACACCTTAGCATAATGAATATTGAATTGACGTATCCATTTTCTCGTGAACATTGTTAATGCCTGAATTTTGCCCTGCTTTCTCTGGTACGATTGTAGCCATTTTCCTTGTCAATTTGTTGTGGTGAATCTTGAGTTTCTTGCAAGGTAGCTGCTGATGTGTTGCTACAGACGATCAGAACATAAAAATACATGTATACAGAGCATAAGGGGTAGCTACAGACGGTCAGAACATCTTGAATATATGATTCTTGGACAATGAATCGGCCCTTCCTCAAGCCCACCCTGCGCCATGTAACCAGTTTTTTATAGGACGTTGGTTCACTATTGTACAGTTTCAAAGCAATCCTCGCCCTGCGCTGCCGCCTGCTTGCCGCTCCACCACACCCACCCCTCTCTGCGCCACCCACCCAAGTGCCCTTCGCCTTAGGCTGCTCACTCCCTCGCCAATGAATGGAATTGACGGTCCTGTCCTAGCCACTATCGCCACCACCTCGCTTGCCCTCTGCATTGCCCTTGCCCCGCTATGAACCCCCCCCCCCTCAATGAGGACCCACCAGTCCTCAGCTTGCTGCCCCAGTTGCTCCGCCCCTACCCGTCTCATGCCAACGCCCAATAGCGTTACTTGGCCCCTCCTCAGCTCTCTCTCTCTCTCTCTCTCATAAGAGGGCGTCACTGATTAACCATCTGCTTTGCTTACCACCTGCAAGATGTTCTAACAAAATGTCACAGCCGATTTGAGTGATGGCTTGACAAGGCTTTTCTGAACATCATCATGTTAAGGCTCTAGTGGCTTACGGTGGAGATGCCAGTGTCGTCATCGCCACTACAGCAGGACCAAATCCTACAACAATGGATGGCAAGGGTGATATTTCTGTGACGGACCAAATCCTACAGCAGGACCATCTTCTTGTTTTGTAGGATCGTCATCTAACTCTTTCAAGATAGCAATGATCATGGACAGCTTGGGAAGAATGTTCACGGAGTGCCCAAGGCTAGGAGATGAGGGTCATTGTGATTAAGCTTGCGAGTGGATTCAAATATGCTGAGGATATTTCTTTTCTAGTCTTTCTTCATCATGTGCATGCTTCTTTTATTCTTGTTTTTGCTTTCATGTGCATTTCATGCATTGCATCTAGTATCTTGACATCAAGCACGAGTCTAGGAAGAGTTACTCATAAACATTTTAAGTTGATTGCTCCTAGACTCCCTTATAGCAATTGTGAGCTTCATGCTATTGAATCACGATCTTTTGAGCTCTAAGGTTAAATCTACTTACGCGGCTCAAATACTATGATTTATACATTCTCATATGCGTCACTAACCCCCTCTTGCTGAGACAAGAGGAAGCTTCTTGGATGACCATTTTGTCGGAAATATATTAACTCCAGGGGGAGAAGGAGCTTTGAATCAAGAAGACAATTAGGACATAACAAGTTGATGAGAAAGAAAAGAATCAAAGAAGAGAACTATGGAGACCCGATAATATCATTTCATATCTCATTATGATTATTCTATTATATCCTCCTTTGTGGCTTTCCTTTTTGGTTGATAGATGACAAAGGGGAGAGAAATGGACATGATAAATTGAAGATGATGAGAGAAGTGAAGTTGATCGAGGATGCTCAAAGAAGAAGATGATGATCAATGAAGAAGAAATGAAGATGATGAAAAGATAATGATCAAAGAAGAGATTTGTGATAAGAAGCAGCGGTCAAGGAAAACAAAGAGAGTAATCTTTCCTATTCCTCTAAATATGTTGATTACTACCCTTTGCCCTCAACTCGTCTTGTGGTCATTCTATATTTATAGGAAACTGGTAGAAGGAGCCGAAGGTTGAAGACGATTGAAGCCACTATCAACATATCAAATCAAGGAATATGAAGAGAGAAAGCAATGCACTTATCGAGGGGGAGCTCTGAAGCTAAGGTATGAAACCTTGTGCATATTTGTGGACTTCTTGGAAAGAGATGGTAAGACAACTTGCGTCTATTTTTTTCCTGCAAATTTGTGGACTTCTTGGCAAGAGATGGTAAGACAACTTGCGCCTATTGTTTTTCCATTAAGGTTGTCTGGTGCATTCATTCCTATCTTTTGTATCATCTCGATCATTTGCATCATGGTTATCATCAATCACCAAATAGAGGGAGATTGTTAGCTTCATGACCATTGAAGGCCCTCAAAGATGTGAATAATTTTGATGATTGAATGAGAACCATGAACTAACTTGTTGGATGCAGGATTATCATCACTATTCTACACTTTTATGAGTTGGTTTCTTCAAAGTTGTTCAAGTCCCCAATGTGTTTCTAAGGAGGGAGCTGGTCTAAGGCTAAAGATAATCTAGAGCCATGTGTTGCTTAGTTTTTTAGGCTTTGAGTCTATAGAAAACACCGGTACTATTAAGAGAGGTCGGGTCACTCATCTCGATTTTATAAGAATTAGGGTGTGTGGATGCTCTAAGTTCTCTGAGGCACTTGAGTGATCAGTGGAAGCTTGAAGATGTCAAGAGTTACAGCCGAAAGCTTGAAGATCTTAAAGAAGTCAAGTTCCAGCAATCGAAGAGGTCACTGGACAGTCTGTCGGTGTTGATGAGGACATCACTTCCACAAACACAACCAAACCAATTGCACAAGAAGTACCCATGACACGAGCTCGAGCGCGTCAACTTAATTATCAGGTCAAGTCATTTCTCACTGTCTATAGTAGTTCTTCTCAGAATGGGGTACTACTAAATCCTTGTGGTGATTTTGTTATGATTAGGAACATGGGAGGAGCACCAGGACCATAAAGCAGGATCGGATCATCAATCAGGGCTGGATTGTTTCGGTCATAACTT